>VVHJ01043170.1:16664-29358 GCA_015107715.1 Tylochromis polylepis | reverse complement strand
TACCCTGAAAGATACAGTCCTGGAGCTCTGTCTGATGAAAGCAGGTTTGTTCGCCTGTTCAAAGTTTCCACTGGTGGAGCTATTCACACTGGTCTGAGAGAAAGTAAAATAACGTGGGCTTTGGTACTTTGTGACAACTGTAGATACTTCTCTGGAGCCATGATTGTTTTTACCAGCATAAAGAACCTTTACTCTTTATAACACCAGAGGGTGCTGGTGCCCTGACTGGATTGATACGATGCAGTGTCAGTGCTTAGCGGGCCTTATACGGCCTTATACAGCATTTGACAAGCAAAACCTGAAGCTGAGACGAATATGCTGTCAATGACCTCATCTGTCAGTTTATTTTTGTACGCGTGTGTGTGGTGAACTACCTCCTGCGTTTGCCCGTTTTGAACAGGGCTTTGAGCTCCCCGAGGAGAGGGACTCTGGCAGGGTGACGTCCAGTGTTCGCGAGGTGACCAGGGGGCTGACGGAGAACCGGGGCTCATTGGAGTTGTGCGCCCACTGACAGATGGACTGTTGTCAAGTGAGATGGAGACAGAACTGAAAGGCAAGAAAGAAAAGTGAATTTAATGATAAGTTGAAGAGAAGTTGAAGAGAAAGGAACCAGTGACTAGTGAAAATATAGTTTTCTCTGATCTGTTGCCTAAATTAAATCTTAAAGTATGTCTAACATGTGAAAACTGAAGACAGACTTTATTTACTGTTCCATCCAATGCACATCTTTTCCTCTGGATATCTTTATGTGGTTTGTGATCTTTATAAAACAATTTTATTGGTCCTGCTTTCTCTTTTACATTTCTACACACTTGTTATTCTGGTGCTTTCATTTCCATTTGTGGAATCAGTAACCTTTATCTTATTTAATTAAAATGTTCAGGATGCATTTGATCCTTTTAGGTGACCAACCAACAAAGAACAAGGGGGCAAAAAAAAATGTCATTGTTAACCTGACAAACTTGCGAGCTGGGCTGGAGGAGGGTTTTTGATCAGGGTCTTTGCCCGATGACTCTTCATTTTCATGCTGACAAAGAAAGAAACAGAGCAGACAATCAGCATGAGCACACGGCATACAAGCTTTTGTACAGATGACACACCTTGCATTACATAACACGGCGCGGTTACGGCCTCATTTGCAGATACACTGAGCTAAAGCGGCCTGAGAACGTAATAAAAGATAAAGTTCAAATTATGGCCTTAAGCACGCCTTATCAAAGTTTTAGAGATGATTTGCATGGTCACTTGACTCATGGGGAGAGTTCGAGTCCGGAAACAAGACAGGGCGTAAACGGTTGTCTTCTTTTTCTAAAACTGTAAGTTAAAAGTAGATTCTAATTTCTACAGTATATTTTAATGTTTTGTGCCCACAAGAGGAAAATGCCTACACCAGCGTTGATTTTTAATAGCAAAAATGACATCATATGCTGCACTACAAAAAACTGTGTTAAGTTTGTTGTTGTAAAATCTAGAGAATAATTAACTCCCCCTCTGTGTGGGATAACAGTTAACTGTACAGGGTGCTGCTACTGGTAGCATGACTTAGTTGAAGCATTAAGAGCTTAGATGTGAGGGAAGATTGGTGCAGTGTTTTTCTTTCTTTCTTGTCAAAGGACTTGTCCTTTAAGTTCATATGCAGTTCATATTTTGTCATTTGTAACATTTCTCAACAAAAATCAGCAAAATCTCTCTGTAGGTCATTTAATCAAAACTTTAGTTATTACCTTATTTTTTCCACTGCAGGCAGACAAAAGTTCGAAATAATCATATGAAAAATCAGCCTTGACATCATTATTTGGTGCGTGAGTCAGTACAGACATTCACTGTTGTTGTCATGTGATAACTCAAGCCCATTTAAAAGATCAGTAAGATTTTTTAAAAAAATTTTCTTCCAGAAAGTCAAGGAGCAACTTCCTTCTTACTTTTCTGCTTAAGATGCTGGTTCTGCTTTTGCTGCTGGTGCTGCTGGGACTGTGAGAAGATGTTTTTACTGGTGGCTGTGGTTTGACAGCACTTTCCTTCTCTTCATCCATGTCTCCCAGCAGCTCTACCCTGGCACCTCCGTCTTTGTTGACCTCAGCTTCATCCTCCCCTTCCTCCTTCTGTTGTCTCAACGTTTCCACGTGCCGCATCCTTCGCCTTTCGTCACGCACTCGCAGCATCTCCACAAAGTCAAGCTGCACCTGCTCCATGCTGGCAATAAACAGCACATATGAGCACATTAATGACCAACACATGTGATGGATGGTCTCTAGAGAGACCTAAAAAGATCTGTCAGTCCTGCATCCGATCGGGTTTCTATTATAAAAGGCTCTTTGAAGACAGGTACTCAGCTGTCGGGGTTTCTGACAGTGTTTCATACTTTCCCTGTATGGGTATCAGGTGTTTTCATGGGTTTGAAATGTATACAGAAACACTCCCACGGGGCAAAACTGTGAGAATCATCTCTCTGATAGTTTGAAACAACTAAAAAGGCCTTCTTACATATCAGAAACCAAGAGAACAAAACAGGCACACAGACAAAGTTCACAGTCGTAAAAAGAGAATTGTGTTTAGACAGCGTATGAACCAACAAGTCCAACGCGACATATTTGTTTTACTAAACTATGAGAACAACCTGTTGGAGCCTTGGGACATTTCACTTGAGGAGGCTGTCCCAAAGGCGCTGTCGCTGGGAGATGTGTTTTTAGGACTGGGAGTGGGGCTGGAGTCATCATCTGGGTCAGCATTGGTGCTTGAGCTCTTCACCCTCCTCCTCTTCTCCCTCTCCACCTCCTCCTCATCCTCCATTGTCCACTGCCGTGCAAGGCTGAAAGCAGAATCAAAACAATCAGCGAATATGGATGTTAAAACAAATAAATAAATAAATAAATACAGAAGAGGCTGAGGCTCAGTGAGGATACAGATGGTGGACATATGTAAAACAGTGTGCTATGCATGAGTTCTAGATAAGTGGATCCTTCACACTATTTGTTTTTGGTTTGTACTTTAAAAGAAAAGATTAATAACCGTTACAGGGAACCTGCTTTACTTGTTCATCAACCTCTTTTTGTGGCTGTATTTTGCATCCTGTTTAAAAAAATAATAATTATCAGTGGATTCAATCAGCTGCAGAGCAGCGACAGGCTGGTGTTTCCTTTTTGACTGAGCTAAATAATTCAAGGGCAAAACAGAACAAAACTCTCCGTTATCTCTAGACCGTAACCTGCAAAAGACAGAAGTGACTATAGTAATAACATTGACACCAGCCGAAACAGAAATTGCCAGTCTGACTAGACAACCTGCTACACAGTTACTATATGAATGTAATAAAGTCATTTCTTTCAAATTAGGTTGCTTTGTTGCCAGAGTGAAAGCCCTCCAAAATATGTTAATTATGCGCGTTTCTGAACATCCAGCATCTATTAAAAAGCAGTAGGCGCCGGTGGTGCTCTGAAACACAAGTAACACAGGTAACTAGTCTCTTAAGAAACCCAGGAGTCCGGGCAAGTAATCTTACCTGGACAAAGCCGACCAGTTTCTCCGACTCAAAGACATATTGAAATAAAAAAATAGTTTCCAGGTCAGCTACGATCACAGACCGAAAAAGTCGAATGGCTGGCACTCTGAGGGCGGCAGTCAAATTACAGTCACCGCGGCACAAAGCAGTCCACCTTTACCCCGGTACAGCGCACAGACGCGTCACGTGACCACAAAGGTAAGCTCCCCACCTGATAGACTGGGAGTGAGGGGTGGGGAGAGCGCGCGCCAGAGAGCACCTTGTATGGTGGAAGTGTGGAAAACGTGATATCTGTAACTGGCACTCCTTTGTGGCCATTTTCCGACCCTGGACACTTAGCTTATTCAGGCAAAGGTAATAAAATATCCCAGAATAACTATTCTTACACTTATATTCATTTTGTTTTTGTGTATCTTACAGGCTGTGTAGGAACCTAACTATAAGGAATACCTGTACTAAGTACAACAAGTAGTGAATACCAATCAAACTCTTATTAAATAATAATAATAATAATAATAATAATATATGTTATATATGTTATCCTTTCTTGTACTGAACTCTCACTACAGTCTGAGTCAGTCTGAGTGTTTGCTGTGTGAGTCCACACCTTTCTCTGGAGCCCATGTGTGTTGGACTCTGACCTAGACTCAGGCACACACACACTTTATACCACATCTGTGTCTGTTATACTCTGTGCAGTTCCTCAGTAAACAAAGTCAGATATGATTGTAACTGATAACTGAGGCATAGCATAAGATGCATATCAAGAATCTTTCATCTTTCACCTGTGCGTGTGCGTGTGAAAACCAGAGTCTGCTTCGGTTTTATTTAAAGAAGAGGGTGTCTTATAGCATGCATTGTTGCTCTATCATGCATCTGCTATCTTTTGGAAGTAGTTTGCATGTCACTGCCTGCACCAGTGCTGTATCATTTTAGGTGCTGCAATGAACTCGGTGTTTTTATGCATGAGTGTCCATTCAGTCTGTTATAATGTTCCTGTGTCTAAAATTAGCCGTACATTTTCAGGAAAGACCTGATCACACAAACAGAAATGGAACAGAGAGACTTTCCCCCAACAAAAGTTATATTTACTGACACAAGACTATTGCGGGTGCTTTGCTTACATTTGGATAAGGCAATTTTTAAAAGTACTGAAGCAGAGTGTGCTTTATGGGCATGCAAAACAGACAGAAGTGCTTTACATCTGGACAGCATGCATACAAAGCATATCAGTTGAAATGTCTAATTTGCTGCTTTGTTGCAGCAAACAGTAATCCTTCGAACTAAGCAGTAGCTGTGATCAATATTGAAAAACTATTAGCAGTAATGATGCTTGCCGTTTTTAAGTATACATTAGGTTGCAGAGCGGATTCATCGGATCAAAGTATGAACTTTCTTTCTGGGAGGTTGAGCACAGCAAGCTACTGCTCCCATTAATCCCCAGATGTCCTGGGAGTCAATCCCAGTCCCGTATGATCTAGCAGTTAGATGTCTTAACCATATGGGAGTTGTTGGCAAGGTTGGCCTCACAGACTGAACAAATTGTTACTTCAGACTGGAGTAGAAATAAGCATTTGTAGTGTGGATAATGTTTTTGCCATAAGAACACACACAAACTATTTAAACTGCATGTGTTCATCTGTGTGTTTGCTGTCTGATACCTGCAATAAAAAGCTAGTCCTACCGCAATAGGATCACTGCAACTACAAGACTAATTCTCATAATTTATAAAAGCAGTTTATGTCTCTGAATACAGCAAATTGATCAAAGAACACACATGAAGGAGTATCACACAGAAAAACTTTTCATGTATACTTTTAATATTTTGATTTGATATTTTAATATTCTTTTTTCCTTTCAGTCCAGCTAATGAAGTGCACCGTTTGTTTTGGGTTTTTTTTTTACCACTATTATTTGATAATCTACATTACAAGGTTAAAGTTTATCCCCAAGCAAAACAATCACATGTACAGTTTAATTTGGCACATTTGTCTGCCATACAAATATCAGCCTGATTGTCTGGGATTATGGTGCAACATGGTGTGAAAAGTACAAATAATCTTACATAACAGACAGAGTCATTTTAACACCTTATCAAAAAAGCAAACAGAATAGTTGAAAGCCTTTCAGGGGTGTTGGGAGAATAATGTCACCTCCATGGCAGGAGCATATGCAGGGACATCAGCATGAAACAACAACACAGATGCCACAATACACCCAGGAAGACCAGTACAGATTCAGATGTAGGGGAGTGATGTCACTGATGTGACCCCAGCCCACCTTCTGGCTTCACTGTGCAGAACCTTTAGCAGCATCAAACATCTTCTTCCTTCCCTCCATCCCTGACATGGCTTCCACATTCTTCCTCCAGTCGCTGTCCTCCACTGGCCTCTTCTGCAGATAAGGCAGACAGTTAGATCGTGCAACAGAGAGTATAAAAGACTAAAAACAGTGGCTGCAAAGTAGAGCAGGTTCAGAAAATGTTATTGTTGTATCTAAGCCTTTGAGACCTGTTCATTTCAATGGGAAGCCCTTTGGAGAATTGTTTATTACCATACTAGTATAACCGGTTTACCTCACACTTGGAGAGGCACACATTCATTCACAAGTATACACACACCGGAACAAGCTAATCTGCCCATGTGCATGCACTCAGGAGTTGGGAGAAGTGGTCACAAAGGCTAATATACTATGTACAATAGAATCATTGTCTTGTGTTCTGTGCCTTCTCTCACAAATACACAGTCACCGCCCTTCAGTGGCTTCCTGCTCAGTGTCTTAAACACACCTTTCACACACACTGAAAACAGAGTTTTCAGGTGTTCCATGACATCTCAAGCGCTGACATCATGTCTGTATCTGAAACCTTACTGTACCTGAATGCATATCTGTGCTCTAAGGATGGCACAGACATTGCTTGGGCTGGTTTGATTGTAATCTGTGTGCATATGCATGATTGCATCTTCTCTTTTCCCATTTGCATGCACCTTTTCAGTGTCCTCTTTCTTGACAGACTTGAGATTGGCTCGCAGGTCCATGGAGACTTTGTGCTTGGAGCCCAGAAGCGAGCGAAGGATGGCGTCAGCTGACACACGGACACGTCGAAGATTAGGCCTCTTGAATTTCCCCCTGAGGTCCAGTACCTTGATGTTCAGGTCTTTAATCTGGTCGAGTGACACAGAATGGAGGGAGCAGGATGTAGGAGTTTCTCATGGTGCTCATAGTGTTGCATATTATGCGTAAAGTATTACTGATATGAAACATTTCAGATTCTACTTATTGAATCAGGAAATGCACTGGGATAATAATGTGTACCAACCTCGCGTGTGTTGAGCATGACTTTAGCTTCAATGTCATATCGCTCCTCATCAACTACGTCTATCTTAGCATGGAGCTCTCTGCAGAGATCCTACACATGGACAAAGGTTAAACTTAGCATGAAAGGGATCATGTGCAGTCCTTTCTTTAGTTGGTTTCTTGACCTGATTTACTTTGGCAGCTGGAAAAGTTTTTAGAATACAATGCTGTATTGACATAATTTGGAAATGATCTAAGTTGTTGCTGCAAAGGATGGAAGGACCAATGGAAAGACAAATGAGATATTTTGGTGAATCTGAAGACAACTTACCTGAAGCTGGCCAAGGCTCAGGCCACTCATATTTAAAGGAGGAGCTCTCTCAGCCAGGTACCTATGTTTCTCCTCCTCTTTGACTAAAATCTCCTGCTCCAGTTCCTCCTTGGCCTTTGCCACCATCAGACTCTGTCAAATCAACATAAAATAATGTATTACATATGCATTTGGATTCTTTCAAAACAACTCATCACATATTTTTTCTCACATGGCAGGTGAAACATTCAGACGCTGGCTTTCTTTCAGTTGTCTATATCTGCTGCCCTCCTGTGGGCTGAACACATGTATTACACTAATAAATCAAATAATTCTGCCCATGAGTTCTCTTACCTTGAGCATCAGCTTCCTCGAGGCTGAGATCTTTGGTTTCCGCTGCATGGTTAAGATGATTCACAAGATTTTTAATAAAAATGCTGTATATGTAGTTTACTAGCGTAACTCACTTTATAAGAATTGCTTCTGTTGAATATGGTATCATCAAGTTAGCGGTCAGATGGTCTTACCTCTTGCCTGTAAAAGAAGAGAAAAAGACATAATTGAAAATGCTTAAAGACATACTTGTTTTATTTTTATGTCTGTATGCGAATAAGAATGCAAAACCTGATCACTCACACATGTTCAGGCATCCTGCTGTTGAGATCTCACTGGAAGAGAGACGGGAGAGATTAGAAACACACGCTCACACACAGACACCCCATGAACCATTGGCAGTATTTGTTTGTCAGCGTTTTAGTGGGCTGAATCATCTTTCTGTAGTTCTACAAGAACGAGTCGGTTTCAGTGGTTCAGTGGCATACAGTGATTATCATACTTTATTTAAGTGTGACTGCTTTCGATGGCACACTGGAGAAATCCCTCTTTGTTCTATGTTAGCACTGCAAAGCTGTCAACATCCTTGGAAGTTCGTCGCATTGGCAGGTTGGTGCAGCTTCACTAAAAATAAATGTAACAATCTAAATTAATCTATAAACATCCCGTGACATCAAAATATACAAAACCACGTGCTGATGGATCATAAAATTTAGCATTTAAGCATATAAGTAAAACCTAACGATATAGCTATAGGTGGGGAAATTGCTGGTCTAGGCAACCTTAAATCCAATTTTAAGACTGATGTTGCTGAAGCTTTGAGAGCTTTATTGTTGTCTTTAATGCATGTTTGAGAAAATCTGTTTGTTGTGCATGAAAATATCGCACAGGGACAAAATGTACAGGTCTTTTTGGGAATCAGTGTCCTAGTTT
This sequence comes from Tylochromis polylepis, assembly GCA_015107715.1. Lineage (NCBI taxonomy): Eukaryota > Metazoa > Chordata > Actinopteri > Cichliformes > Cichlidae > Tylochromis > Tylochromis polylepis. The sequence continues at coordinate 20,986 of VVHJ01043170.1, read as the reverse complement.
TTCATAGAACTTACAGAGTGCAGTTTTGCTTAAGGAATCCTTTCTACCATATAAACATTCCATAAAAAACAGTGACGCATTAACACCAGTTAGATGTGTTTTAAGATAAATAATTTGTCTTGACATCTCATCGTTATAGTGTTGTTTTCACGTTTGTCATTACCTGGTCTTACCTTTCCTCCCCCTCAGTCTCATGCCCTTTGTCCTTTATCAAATCTGCAAGTGATTTACATCACTCACCCTTTCACTCTTTCAATTTATGCCAGCCTTTCTCCTCATACCTCCCTTCTCATTTCACTATTTGGTTCCATTTGAGAATGGCACCACATAAGACCACCTAGCACGATGGGGTTTCAATCTGCCCCAGCGGATTAGAAAAATTCCAGACAGATAGCCATCCCTCATCCATCTCTTCTGTCCCTTATCCCTGTCTTTCTCCTCAGGATTATCTTGCCAAGAGGAATTTAGAGTGGCCTGTCTCCCCAAATAGACCAGGGGACAACTGATAGACAGCTGTGGTGGGTGACTGTGCTCTGGGGTGCCCAGCCTGGATCAGGGATTTATTGCTAGTAACTCATGAATGCTTATGACCCTCTGTGGTGCGGCCAACTTGGCAATGAAAAAAAAAACCCACCCAAGGTGCTTTGGAAAGTTTACGTCAACCTCAAATTTGAACATAGCTGCTTTAGCTGCAGATTTAAACTCACCAGTTTGTATTATTTAAGTTGATCATCCCGCAGCTTTGGCTTTATAGTAGTATAGCTTTATAGCGTACATACAGTCCGTGCCCAAAGATGAAACTGGGCTGCTAACAAAATAGCATTCAAACACTTACTATTGTCTATGTCTCTGCTATGGCCCCGCTGTTCACCAGGTTGGCATAACGTATAAACTAACACTACTAGATCGATCTGTTTTGTCACTGTACAGAGATGTCACAATTTGAAATCTGCATGACACATTTTCAACAAATGCATAGCTGGACTCAGGCAGATTTCCGTATTCAAACTGTCTTCAGTGCATTCAGATAGAAAACTTATGCCTAACGCTACACACAGACCGTATTATCAAGGTAACTTACCAGTGACAGAGGCAGGAGAGATGTGACCACAGATGGAGCTCGATGGACAGATCAGAGATGAGCCCTCTATTTAACTGCACCGCCCATTGTCTAGATCTCTCTGTCTTTTGTGTGTGGACGCTATTATTAGTCAGCCACGTCCTTCTTGGTGCATAATCTTGCTCTGCTCATTTTTCCTCTCACATGTTCATGTAAACAATGGCAACATAGTCAGAGCCTGAAGGCTTTGGTTTTGGATCCCACATGATGATGAGAGTAACTCAAATGATGAGTTGTAGGTGAAGATGTATATGAACTAAATGTTGGCCAGAGACTGTTTGGAAAAGGAAATTATGTAAAAAAAAAATCAAGGAAAAAAAAAACACTTGTAAGTACACTAAGTAGAAGTGGTGATGATACCTGTGTCGTATAATGACAGGGGTCCTTTATGTGGTTACACTGAAGGCTTCAATACTTTTTAAGTCATACCAGTGGCAGCTGTATAAAGGGCAGATATGGTTTGTCATTTCAGCACTTTAATCCACAGAGAATCACCTCAGTGGATATTGGGTGGAATATCATAATATTTTATGAGGAGATTTATGGTCCACAGGGGATTAATCCTTGTGATTTTATTGATCCCGTGCCTTTTCTTTGCTCCACGATGATTTTGTCTTTTCTGTGTTTGAGTCAACTTAACGAGTGTGGTACAAACTTTGGGGCAGATATTTAAGTTCCCTTTAGAGGAAAATGAACTTTTCCTCTTACACCATGATTGGGTCGAAATTTAAACAAGCTTAATGCTTTTATTTATGACTAGTTGGTCTCTTGATGTCAGGTGGCATTTGGGCAGTGCTCTGGTTTGCTGTTCTGTCCGTGGGTGGGTCGGTTCCTGAATACTGCCTGCATGCCTGCTTTCCATTTGCTGATCACCTCTCAGGGATAAAAGGCCAGTGCACGTTTCCACTCTTTGGCTGGTTGTTGTTACCCTTGTGGTGGTAATAAGACTCTCAAATCATGACTCATTTTATGTGTGCTTTCTGGTTATCTGACCTTTCTCCCTCAGCTGGAATTATGTTACCTACAATGTGAAGAAATTCCTCACTGTTTCCCTGTTCACCTGGAAAACTCATCTGCCTGTTCACTTTCTGTCACTTGTGTCCTCTAAAACCACTGCATGCCTCCCCTCAACTCCAGTCAATCCTCAATGAAAAATTCACTCGCAAGACTCAGCTAAAAACACCACAAACCTGTTTTATCTTCTCTTGTGGTCCTCTGGTGCACCACTGCTTAGTCCCTGTGCTGCGCTCCATTATGAAATACTTCCCTGCATCTTGACTTTGCACTGTATTCCTTGCTTGTGAAAATAATGAGTTAAACTTCCACTGGTCTCTTGGGTCTTGCTATAAAGTTCACTTGTTTTTGTGATTATGACACTAATATGGCACTAGTAGACAAATGCAAATTAGTCAAGAACCTCTTAGGAGTGTCAAAGATGCATTATTAACAGACTGCAGGTAGCTGTATAGTGCATACTGTCGACAACCCTGCAAACAATCAGTGCAATAAAATGCATGATGTAACACTGACAAATGGAAAAATATAAACAAGCAACAGTGTGCTAAGATGTCTGTCATCATATCAAATCTACCCCATATCAGATAAACGGCTCTGATTGTCCCAGCATGGACAAGGCTGGGGGTAATCTGAAAAGGGCAGGGGTGAAGAGACATTTTCCCAAAGCAAAATAAATATTGGCTCTATTTATCTGGTTTCCAGGATAATCTATAAGTGGATACCTGCAAAACTGTAGACCATAGTGCTATTAGCTAATTAATCCACCAAATACGCCAAAAAATTAATCCTCACGAATACATATTAAATGGAGATTTAATAAAGGACATTGCAGTCTGTCCTGTTCCTTCAGGATCGAGGCATGCATGTTGAGGAGGGATTAGTCTCAGACTTCTCTATGCAATCATTCTGGTGATAATAATAGGGCTCAGGCAGCAATGGTAACCATTATGTTAACATTCTCATATTAACATCTTAGCATGCTCACGGCATGCTTAAAGTATTTAACTCCTGATATTGCCATATTGAGTACAGCTACATGAACCAGGAACATGGCTTTATTTACTAACACCTAAACCTCGAAGGAGAGATTAAAATGCCAGACGTGCATGTGAGGATGCCTTTCAGACAAATCTTCTTGATGGACAAAGTGAAACCTTGCCACACCGTCTGTAATCCAAATGAAGACAAAAGGGTGGCTGCACCCATTCAGCCCCGCCACTGAAATTCTAAACACATGTCTGCTGTTATTTGTAAATAGGTTGCTTGAGTTTCCTACAGAATCATATGTTCTAATAATGTAAGGTGCTGTCTGATGAGATGATTTTATGTGTAAAATGTGTAAATGGGGAGATAAATAAACCTTAACTTAAGAGTCAGAACAAGCAATGCTCAGTGAAATTGCAAAAAACCCAAGAGCTATGACTCAAACTCTACAAGCCTCAGTGAGCAGGTTAAAGGTTGAAGTTCACAACAGTGCAATTAGAAAAAGGCTGAGCAAATATGGCTTATCTGAAAGGAGACAGCTTCTGCTCTCTAAAAAGAACATGGCATCACAGCTTAGGTGTTCAAAATTGCATCTGAACAAACCACAAGATTTCTGGTACAATGTCCTTTGAACAGATGTGACCAACTATGTTTGGAGAAAATCAAACTGCACAAACTCCTCACACCCCAAGAATGGCAATGGAGTGGTGATGGTTTTGGGCTTGTATTGCGCCCAGTGGAGCTGGGCACCTTGCTGTCACTCCTCTAGAGTTCATGGTTGATTCATGGTTGATACCATGAAGTATCCTAGAGTCAGATGTGAGGACATTTGTCTGACAGCTAAAGCCTGGCTGAAACTGATTCATGCAACAAGACATTGATCACAAATCTACAGAAGAATGGTTGAAAACAAAAAAGGATCAAAATGTTGCGATGGCCCAGTTAAAGCCTGACCTTAAGTCTGATTAAAATACTGAGGCAGGACCTTGAGAGTGCGGTGCACAAATAAATGCCTGGAAACTGAACTGAAATGAAGTGAAACAACATTGCAAGGAAGAATGGGCCAAAGTTTTTCAACAACAATATCCAGAAACTGATAAAGTCAACCAGAAAACTATTACTTTAATAAAGGTGGAACCATGTTCTACACATGACTGTGACAGGTGACTATATCCATATTTTGAATGATAACTTGTTGAAC
>VVHJ01043170.1:0-16626 GCA_015107715.1 Tylochromis polylepis | reverse complement strand
AATGGAGAATGTAAACCAATAGCAGGGGAAAAAAACACAAAACTTTTAAAATACACAGATTATCTGAGAACTTAGATAAACCCCACATAGATTCATGCACACAGACTGGTGTGTACACAGACGTTTTCCTCACTTAAAAGTGGCGAGACAGACCTCTAGTGGTTTAATATTCACACAGCAGCTCCATCTCTTAGAAGCTGAGAAGCTGGAGGCTTGCCAACGATTTTTGAAGTGAGCGCTGGTCAGTGAAGAGTGCACTCATACATAAAATAATCAACAGACTGTCTCATTGGTGTCAAAATCAGGAAAACATTGTGAGTCAACATCTGACACCACTCTAGTTCTTAATCAACTGTAGTTCAGTTTGCATGTTTGTCAGATTCCCTGGAAAGAAGCTATGATATTTAGAACTGTGATTATACATGCACTAGATTTAAAGGTACACTAACTATTTTTTTAGACTATTTAATAGAAAAAAAGAATGTTGTACTCATAAATATACATTGATCAGTGTCCTTAAATCTCCAGTTTCGTTACATTCTCAAATCATATGAGAGTCTATTTGCCAAGTGTCCAAGTGTCCAACCATGTTAGATTCACTCAAAGTTTCACAAACACCAGCTACAGGCGGCTAACACCTACAAAGCAACAGTGCTTACTGACAAAAAAGTTCAGGATGTCCTCCACAACTCACCTCAGTGCCTTCATCAGACAGAAGTGAGCTTCTCATCAACTTTACACTTTAAAGTTTTACAGCCTCCTCCAGAGTAAACAGAGGTGGACACAGGTATATTGACAGCTGAGGTAAACAGTGGACTGAAAGCCTACACCAGGGATATCAAACTCATTTTACATCAGGGGACACATACACCTAATTACTTTTTATAAATGACTGTGAGGGAGGTCTTTTTCAGTAGTAAATGTTGTAAAACTAATAAAAATACAGAAAATACAGTCTAAAATTTAAATCTTCCTTCACATTTTACAAAGCCATCCAGTAAACCAGATTAGAGTTCTTGCTGGGCCGATTCTGGCCCCCGGGCCTCACTGTTTGCCACCCCTGGATTACACTCACTACAGATGAACAGCCACTATGGAAAACAAAATTCAGTTGACTGCAATCTGCAATCTACTGACCTCTAGAGGTGAGATTTTACACACTGTACCTTTAAAGAGGTAACATCTTCAAGGCTCTCCTTCACATGTAGTCTGTGTATTAAAACCTGCTCTCCATACAAATCCACACACGCAAACATACTGCTTAATACAATGATCCATCTCTGCTTCTTGCAGCACTCCTTGTCCTTTGCTGACTCATGCGGTGTGGCAATGGGGGTTTTCCACAGGAACACGAGAAGTTGCTATACAACTAGCCCTTTATTCTAAAAGTGCACCGAGCCACACAGCTAAACATATCACACACAGACTGCTATATTCTTGATATGCACACAAAGACACGCACAACATGATTAAATGAACAATAAATTCTATGTCCCCTTGACAAGAATCTGCTTATGGTATTAGGCCTGGATGAACTTCATGCTGGGTGTGCACATACGTTTCTGTAGGTAAATCTGTGTGGGTGGATGTTTGTGTGCACATGCCTCAGGCTCACTGTGCTTCTCATTAGTCCTCCAAACCACTCAGAACAAAAGGTGCCCTGACTTCAGCACACACGCAATAGCAGGAAAACCATGCCACTATGAGTGTGCCTATGTGTTTCGGGTGTGTGTGTTTTCCAGAGGCTATAACAGCAAGGTTAAAACACAACTGGAAACAGATGAGCTTAGCAATTAATGGTCTGAACCTAAAATAAACTGCAGCTGACAGTTTAGCGCTAAAAGACTTTTAGACTTTCTAGTGAAGAGTGAAATGAAGTGAAACACCATTTAAAAATAGAAGACCAAGTAAAATATGTCAGAAAAATCTGGATTACAAAAATTTATTATTATTTTTATTTTACAGTTCTAATACTGTACATGGTTTAAGCAAATATGTAGTATACAGAGTGCAATATATCAGAAACAAAATACTTCATTTCCATCTTTAGAAAACCTCAAAGATCTGCTCATTCTGTAAGTTAAGTTTTCAAAGTCATACCAATCCTTCAAAAGCAAGCCTGCAGAACAAAGTGACTCCTGTTTCAGCAGCGTCAGAAACTGTCGCAAAATGATGTTCAAAAATGAAGATACTACTGAAACATCAAGGCACAAAGGGTAAATGGTTCCCAGAAAACAGCTTTTCTTTATGCAGGAGTCTCCAAATTGTCCTTAAGCAATGAGGTCAGGACAGAAATAAAGTCTTTATCCACAGTTTATCAGATTCCTATACTTTGAATGACTGCAAGTGAATGAGGGAAGACAAACTGAGTTTCTGTGACACTTGTTCTCAGTCGTTTGTTCCATATTCACTGATGACCTTTCTGTGCATCCTCTGGATCTGGTGTGTTGTACCCCTTTTTCCCTTCTTATTGGTTCCCTCCAAGGAAGCAGGAAGGCTGAAGGAAGAAAAAAAGATTTGAATATATATATATTTGGTTGTTAATTTCTATGTTCAGCACCGGGGTCGCTGAAAAGTGCATTTGTAATGAGTTAAATTGTACTGTTACCACGGCTCCTAAGTTAATTTAGGCACTTGACTAGAGTAGCTCTCTTAAAGAACCATCGCTGCAGATTCCTAAACTGTGAGCTCATAGTTCAGACTCACACATTTGGGTCACGAGTTCATTTGAGATGACCAGTTTCATTAAATAACTCTGTTTCCATTAGATGGTGATGACTGTACCCTAAATCTCAAAAGTCACAACGATAGATAGCTCTTAACACCCTTAATGTCCAACTGCTTCATGTCAGCTAAATACATAAGGAAAGTCAGTGTGTGTGTGTTTGTGTGTGTGTTTAAAAATACTCTACTGCTTGGTGAGGGAAGGGCAGGCAGATGTTATTTTGAAGGCTCACGTTGCATCTTAATTATGTCCTCAAGTGAAGCTGGTTTGTGTCTACTGAGGTGTAGTATGGGCAGATGACCATAGTAAGAAAAAGCACGGAGAGGACTCTAACTCAGTGGAACATCTAAACACTGAAGTGGAACTTGTAAATAACCTTCAGCACGAGCTTAGCGTGAGTGCTTCTCAGCTCTGTGTCACCTCATTCCCAAGAGTCTGGATGTTTTCATTCCTTTCCATCCAACTATTGCACCAACTCCTTTGGTGATTAGCACAGAAAGGAAATGACATGTTAAGGCAGGTGTTTTACTGCTGGCATACATCTGTGCCTTTAATTGCCAAATGCTTGAAAAAACAACAACAACAATAATAATAACAACAGTAATAATAATTTTAAAAAAAAAACTCTTTATGATGTTTGTTTAGCTGAGGTATTTGCTTGGGATTCACTGCCAGTCTCAGTTACTGGGAGTGAACTTTAGGATATTTGAGCAATGAGAGGGTGTGGTGCCACGCTATCCAAAACCCAGATGAAATGATATAAATAAAATAAAAGCTTTCCCACGCCAATAAGTCACACTTCGACGTCTAGCTATTTCAGTCCAACCAGACAACAACTTAGGATACCTTCAATAAATCAGAGCTCCTCATCCTCCCCAGTGCTGCCCAGGTGTCCTGTGGACAGGTGCCGGTTCCTCCCGGTCTGCACGGCCTGTAGGTTCTTATAGCGCACCAAAGCCAGAGCAATCTCTGCGTTCCACGCTGTGCCGTCCTGCGGACACCGAAAGTCAATTTCCTTGCCCGTAACCATGACCACGGTGAAGTACACCAGCCCTCGCTTATACTCCACGCAGTCTACCGTGACCATGCGGTCAAAGCGAAGCTCCTTGACTTTGGAGCTCGACGCCAAACCCGGAGCATCACCGCCGCCTCCTTTGCAGTTGTGCAAGCGCAGCCCGTCCTCGGTGAGGACGCAGCGCTTCTTCTTCCACAGCTGGAGAAGTCCGCTGCTGCGCTTCTCCAATAGCCCGTCTCTCATCGCTTTGGCCGCGAACGACATTTCCACGCTGAAGGAACGTCTTCAGTACGAGAACACGAGACAATTTAATCCTCAGCAGCGGCGTGTTTCAAGATGAATCTATTAAATACGCATCGCGTGTCTTGCCGTATCAACGTCCCTCAGGGAAAGAGATGAGCTACAGTAAAGATGATGTTAAACACATTTGTCTGTGCCCCGCAGTTTGGGAATACGTTCAGTCTGTGCGCAATGACAGCACACCGTGCGGGTTGGTAGGCTGCTCTGCCTGGATATGTTTGAACATGCCCGGCTCCTGTCTGGACCTTCTCCCCCTTTCAACTAGCACCCCGCCTCTTTCTCAGTGACGGCAGAAGAAGATCCGGGCTGTTTATGAAATTCCCAACTTGAGTGTGTGCGTCAGCGTGCAGTGCACGAAAAGCCAGGCAGAGAGAGTCAGTTAGTGCACGCTGACAGTTGTGTTTTACAGCACTCTGCATAGCAGCCTTTTTATCTGTTGTAGTGGCGGAGAGAGTGCTCAGATCTTTAACATAGCAACACCAGAGTAAATATGATTCTTAGTCTTTACGACTTAGCTCACTCAAGTAAAAGTACAAAAGTGGTGCAGAATGGCCAATATCAGAATAATGGATTATAATTACGAGTACATCAGTGTGTTCATGTTCATGTTAAATGCTGCCAGTGGTAATTATGGGGCTAACTTGATTATTGGTTACCATTTTTTTTCTTATGTTAAATGTTATTGACCTTCAAAGTAACTCGTCACGTAAGTCATCAACGTGAATGTTGTGGGGAAAAGTGCAACATTTTTTAAAAACTGAATTCCAAAACAAGGGTAAAGAAAGACACAGAGTAGATGGGTTCAGGCCTTACCAGCTCCCACTGAGGTCGCAGTGCACCTGTAGAAAAACCTGCTAACACACCTTTCTGTATAAATGAATAAACTAAAATTATTCTTAAAATGCAATAAGCTCTCCTTTTTAAGCCTTTAAACTCCTTATTAGAAACTATGTAATCTCGCCTCTCTGAGAGCTGGAATGTGAGTGGGAGGCATGGCGGATAAAGTTGGATAAAGAGTTCAAACTGAAGGCTGCATGACTAATCAGTCAGTTAGTGATCATCACTTTCTGGAAACAATGTCGTTAAAAGGTAGGGCAGCACGCAAAGATGTCCAATTTGCCTCATCTACAGACTTCACATTAAAAATAAAGTATTTACAAGTAGCGAAATAAAAATGACAAGTATATTTCATTTGACAAACAGATTATATTTTCATAACTTCAGAGCTCCGCTTATTCCTCCGAGCTTTCACTTCCCTGTCGAACTTCTGTGGGAAACACCAGTGGTGGAATTTGCTGGTAAATTCTTTCTGACATTCTTACTTGATAGATAAGCTTTGTGGGTGGAGTGTATCTGTGATTCCCCCAATTTTACACGATACTGGACTTACCTGGTCCCAGTATGTCGCCTGTTGTGAGAGGAATGGATACGATGTATCCTGCAAGTGTCATTTCTTAAATCCAAAACAGAAACCACCACCTATGATACTCGCCGCAGACACAAACCGAGAGAAGGAGAACGAGGGAAGCAGTTTCACTTAGGCTTAACTTTGTGCCAATAAAAACAATGACACCAAATACATCCTCTCTGCATTTTATTTATCATCATGCTATTCAGAAAGCATACCTTATATATGGAGCATTTACATAGATAGTTGTATAGGTTATCGTGTGACGCACACCTGTTGTGTTAAAAGGTGATCCTCTGACAAAAAGAGATTTCCGGTGTTTGTGTGCGTGGTTTTTTGGGGTCATATCTCTGTTTATATTGATAAATAGTATGCAGTTAACAGCATTTACGAAGTTGTTATATATAAAATAAAGAAGTCACCTGTTTAGCAGGTATCTTCATGACATTAGTGTACACACTCTATATTCTACACTATAATCAATCAAACTAAAACATCTTTGTATAATTGTTATGTTATTTGGTGCAATCTCTCTGGAGTGGGAGTTTTACATTCGCAATTAAAGGATGCATAAAAGTCTCTTTGACAAAACCTGATAGCAGTTGCTACCTCATGACAGAAATGTTCATTCTGGTTTAAGGTGGCTCGATATCATGCAAGAGAGATATGTTTGACACGTTTCACAGACCAACAAGTCATTTACAACCATTTAAATACCGACAACCATTTTTGGGGCAAATACCGGAAATCGTTTCTGGCAGGCGATCATTTTTTGGCACAACACCCGGGGTTGCAAGTGGATTGAGTGAAAACATAATTCGTAATGAGAGGACGATAGTTATTTTTGAGTGCAAATCACCCATGCAGTTTTACATAGATATTCATGCGCATTAAATGTGCATTTGTGGCAACACTGACTGTAACAGCGATAGTATTCACCTGTTTCTATGGGATTATGAAGGTGTCATCTTTTCGACTGTACAGTTTATAAAAGCAGCTTTTTATCAAGCGCGTTTGTAGATATAGGTCATTTGCCCCCTGCAGGAAGAGCCAGGCAGTGCAGTAATCTGGAGCTCTGCTGCTGAAGATACCGTGGTTCCTACTGAGTGTGCGCCAGCGCCCCGGCTCCCAGTCCATAGCCAAATCCTTTGGGACCAAAGTTTTTGCCGTAGCAAGCTGTTGGAAACAAAGGTAATGCCATAAGACTCCACGCTTTGCCATCATCACCATATATATTAGACAAAGCAGACTGTGGCCTGCTTAGCTATCAGCTTTGAATTGAGAATTTGATTTCCATCTAGCAAACATGATATTCCTCGATTGAATGCCTCACAGGGACCACAGTTTCTTCAGGATTGTTGGTAGAAGGGTTTTTGACTTCCCCTCTAAAGTTTTTTTAAATTTTTTTTAGGGCATGCTGACTTCTGGATTTACAGACTCAATCACAGATTGAGTTAGCATTAGCCCAAGCTGGTGTGCACTACTTAGCCATGGTTTTAACAAATTAATTTTACATATGAGCAGACTGAAAAATATCTTGCACCACAGCTTACATGCTGGTTCTTCCATATACAGACTATTTGATTTTTGCACCCTCTAAATGCCCAGTGTTACTCTTGTGTACTGCTTAAGTGCAGATTCTGTGTGCATGTCGAGTTAACTCATCTGTCCTGAAACATGATATCAGTGTTAGATTTACACCGCTGTTAGATGACAGGAATAAGTAAACACGTTAATTCAGCAGTTTAATTCTGAACTTTATTTGCTGGGTCTCATATTCCTCAGCTACATAGCCCATATTGAGTACTTGAAAAACGTGTTCCTCTGCTCTGTATGGGGTAGCGTTGACCCAGACACAATAGAAAGGTTAATATGCCTTATAGCAGAATATTGAACTGAAAGGTGTTGGACCCTGGGAGCATAGGTAAGCTCCACTGTTCATCACCAGTGGATTCAATTTACAGTACGCACCTACAAGGTATTATAACAAAATAATAAACATGAATATGAGCCTGTGATGTTGTGTTAACTAGTTCACTGTCTTTACTGAATTATACACTTGCCGGCCACTTTGTTAGGTACACTTGCTTAACTGGTTGTTAATGCAAATGTCCAATAAGCCAATCACACAGCAGCAAGTCAGTGCAATTAAGCATGCAGATGTGGTCAAGATCACCTGCTGAAGTTCAAACCGAGAATTACTATGGGAAAGAAAACTGATTTGAGTAACTTAGACGAGCATGTCTGGAACCAAAAACTGTGTCATAGTAAGAGAATTTCAGAAGCTGCTGATCTACTGGGATTTTCACACAGCCATCTCTAGGGTTTACAGAGGATGCTCTGAAAAAGAGAAAATATCTAGTGAGTGGCATTCATCTGGAAGAAAATGCCTTCTTGATGCCAGAGGTCAGAGGAGAATGGCCAGACTGTTTTAAGCGGATAGGAAGGCAATAATAACCCAAATAACCACTCGTTGCAACCAAGGACATCTATCTCTGACTGACCTCTTTCTCATTCCTGTCAGCTAATAACAGGACACTGAGGCTACTATTTGCAAACATTCAAAATTGGATGATAGAAAATTGAAAAAAATGTTGTCTGGTCTCAATTTCTGCTACAACATTCGGATAGCAGGGTCAGAATTTGGTGTACATCCTGCCTTTTATCAACAGTTTAGACTGCTGATGGTGTAATGGTGTAAGAGAGAGTTTCTTGAGATTGCGTCCATTGAGTCCATTAGTACATCTTTAGCACTGTTGAAACACAAACAGCCTACCCAAGTGCTACTGCTGACCATGTTCATCCCTTTAGTTTACCTGTCTTCAGATGGCTTCCTTCAGCAGAATAATGCACCATGTCATAAAGCTCAGATCATCTGAAGGTGATTTCCTGGACATGACAGTGAATTCACTGTACTCAAATGGTCTTTACATTCACCACATCCCAATCTAATAATTAAGTTCATTTCAATTTTATTTATGTGTCATGTTATCACAAAAACAGTCACCTCAAAGTGCTTCATATTCTAAGGTAAAGACCCTACAGTAATAGAGCACTTTTGAGATGTGGTAAAACAGGAGAGCTGTGTCATGTATGTGCAGCTGAAAAATCTGCAGCAACTGCATGACGCTGTCATGTCATCGTGGACCAAAATCTCTTTCCAGCACCTTGTTTAATCTGTGCTGTGAAGAATTCAAGGTAAAATCGGGTGCAACTCATTACTAGCAACGTGTACCTAATAAAGTGGCTGGTGAGTGTTTGCTAGTATTTATGATCATGATTCCAAGAGTAACAGATACAATAATTTTTTTCATTTAGTAGCTCACTCGATAGATATACGAGTTTGTGTATTTCATTTATAATAGGATTAGAGATTTTGATAAAGAAAGCCTTTCTGAGTCATTGCTTAACTTGTTGCAGGCATGAACTTTGAATCCCAGGTTTAGAGTTCAGCTGAAATCGTAAAACTTCCAGCATGAATGTTTGTGTACTTACAAAAAACTTTTTTAATTCCAGATATTTGCATTGTGAACATCATGTGACAAACATAGCTTCATTTGTGTCTCGAATTACTTGATGTGCAGATGTGCAATACCCTTAACTAGATCTGAGTTGTGCTGTCTGAACTGTGGCGTTAAACTTTGCAATCTATCAAGCGCAAAGCTTGTAAAATTAGATTTCTACCGTCATGACCAGATGTTTTGGCCATGCAAAGCAGCTCTACATAAATTTGATTTATTTGCCACTAAATTTCATTGAAATGTAATAAACTGTATGATTGTTTGTCACTAGATTATAAAAACATTTAAAAAAAATCTAAATAAAAAGTGAAGTGGCAAAATGCACGAAAGCAAAATTTGCGCCACTGACAAAGAATTTGACCTGTGAGTGTGAGCAGCAATTTTTGAAATAAATGTTGCAAAAAATGAATATTTACCAACAGTGTGCGTGTGAGCCACACTGTTGCTCACATGCATTATATTTGTCATACCTTAAAACATTAATGTTGCAAAGTTGAGGACATTTTTCTGGGTAACTGCACCCTCTGTTGTATTCTAGGGTTTATTACAACTCATTTTCCAATCACAAGGCACTAACAAAAAAAAGGAGTTAATTTTTCAACCATAAACCTCATTTATAAAGACTTTTTTTTTCTTTCAACCCAAGTTATGTATATTTAGGGTTCCTATCACCTATATTATATCTCTTTCAAATCCTTCCTGGGCCTGAATGGGTTAGCTTTCCTAGCTTTGCGCCCATGGACCAACACTGAAAACAGGTCAGGTCTGCAATAATGCTACAACTCGATGAACAGCACATTGTTACAGGTCAGTGGCCCCAACTCTTGACCACATTTTAGTTATATAGTAAACTAGAACATGTTTATGAGTGTAGGTTATACATTTTACTTAAAGAGGCAGCTGTGATGTATTTGCATGGTTTGAGAGTTAAGTGAGTGACCATTGAACCATAGTTGGAACATGTCTTGTGTTAATTGTGACAGTAAGTCATTGACCCATGGGAAGTGTTTAAAAATTGGAGCCAATGTGGACATATCTTATACCTGCATTCTTTTTAAAGGCCAGCAGGGGGTGGTAAGTGCTGTGGTCTGGTTCTATAGAAGTCTATAGAAGTCTATGAAAGAGAGTTTTACCTTTGCAGTAGATTTCCCCATCTTTATCAGCTAGTGTGGTTGATTCAAGGCTCTTCCCACAAGTGGCGCATGTAAAACATCCAGTCTTATGCCATGCCTGTAAATATATGCAAGCCACGTTTTAAAGTGGTTGTGTTTTTTCTTGCATGCACTCATATATGCTTGTGTTTTGCTTACACTCCCAGCTCCCATCACTTTCTCAGCAGCGTAGACGGACTTGCCACAGCGAGGGCATTTGTCCGATCCTCCAAACTTCTGAGCTAGCTTGGAAGGGTTTGGGTTGGTGGTAGGATGATGGGGAGTGGGTCTGATGGGTAAAGAAAGCAAAAAATGTGGATAAGGAGCCTTAAAAAGGCATCAAAAAGTATGCTTGCTTGTGTGTTACTCACTCTTCATGTTTAATTCCCAGGGACTCTCCTTTGTCCATGCTGAGGGTTCCTGCTCCTTGGCCGTAACCATAGCCTTTTGGCCCATATTTCTTACCATAGCATGCCTTGCAGTAGACTTCATCCATATGAACAGCAACAGTTGTGCTGTCCAAATTCTTCCCACACACCACTGTACAAAGAGATACATTATTATTGTTTTGCATATCTTTGTATTTTTCGTTGAGTACGTTCATGTGTTCATATAGGCTCCCAAATGTTTGCCTTATATGGAACATTTTGTTTGAAGGAACATGTTCTCATCTAAATTCCATCACAGGAATGTTTGATTACGATGCAAGAACACAAATAACTCCTCCAAACTCCATGAACCCACATTTCTTTCAAGCTTCAAAATATCTAATTTATCGTTATGAAGGATTTACAGTTCACAAGAGATGAATACTTTTTTCAGATATGTAGAGTGATCAAAATGTTCTGTCTGATGTCTCCTTTTTGAATTGCTGTAAGTATTTTAGCAGTCCTGCTAGATTTGTATCGCTTCCAGGAAATCCTGTTTCCATCACTCGCACATGCATATTTGCAGTTTCACAATACAGCTCAACAAAGATCAACTTGCTGACCCAAGGTGACCTAAACTACATGTTGAGGATGATAACTGGTGAAGAAAAACCCAGCCACAGGGGACCACACGTCAGTCTACTCTTAGTTCTGGTCCCAAGCCCAGGCAGACGGGGAGGCTTGCGTCAGGACGGGTATTTGGTATAAAATCGTTGCCAGATGAAATATGCAGATCATCAAGAATGACATTTTCTGGGTTAACAACCGCTATTAGTGTTGATCCTACTGACCAGCAGGGTCAGTAACTATACTACTTTTGGCTTGGATAGGGTTCGCAAGGGGTAGGGAGAGGTGGAGGCAGATGATTGGCTATGGCAACACCTGAAGGGAGCAGTCAAAAGAAGAAGAAGAACAACTGGTCTTCAGTATTAGAGCTATCAGTGTCCAAGCCAGAAAAAGCCAAAAACAGGAGCACCACTAGGAGCACAACCTGAAGTGTAACCAAGATGGCTCCCGGGTTTAATGGGATCTCCACCTTAAATTCATCCCTGTTAGTTCTACCATCCTGATGCATATTAAGGAGAACATTCAGCATAAACAACCTGAAATGTGCCACTATTTCTTCCTAGTTATTGCAGTGGACTTCCAGGGAGTGACGCAGAGATAACACTAATGGTCCCAGAGGTTTACAAAAAGCAGGAAGCCAATCTAGAAGTAGATAGAGGCCAAAAATACACCGGTGTACTTTTGTTTTTTTTTCATCAGCCTAGTTGCAGACTTTTTTAATCACATGTTATAAAGAAACATGCCTCTTCTAGTTTAGTAGACTTTTTGCTAGTGCGACTCCTTGGAAGATGAAAAGTTTTTGCAGTTATAACACACAGTCATCAATGTAAAAACCTGGATTTTATAAAGATACAAGACTTTTATATTAAACTGGCTGGCTAATCCACTGATCTATTCTCTCTCTGCAGCTCATCTGAATAGACTCTGACAGGAAGTTAGAGCGAAAGGGGAACTGATCAGTTTAAGGCTCAGTTTCTAGGAGACAAAAGAATTAATAGACCAAGATGTAGTTCAAATATAGATTAGCTACCCTTATAGCAGGCTGTTCATTACAGCATTTTCTCTTTGTCTGCACATACAGACGACTCATAGTTAACATTAGGTTAATTCTACATGTGCCTGTAACAAGTGTCAAAAGTTCACTGGGCTCCACAATCACAGGAAACAGCAATCAGTTAACTCACTGCACAGGAAGCAGGATCTATGGAAGCTCCGCCCGTCACAGAGAACCTCTTCTGCAAAGTAAACCGTCTTTGAACAGCGGCCACACTTGTTTCCTCCTCCCAAAGGCATTCTTTAGGTAATCCATGTTATACAGACAAAAAAGAAAAGCACACACACTGATTATTTTAATATGAAACAGACAATAAAAACATCTAGAAAGACACTGAAAGTACCTTAAAGGTGTTTATACATAGAGATAAAATTCAAGTGATATTTTGCTGAACTGGTTTAAAGTCCCTTAATTAATGAGTGGAAAGGGCCCTGAATAGAAAAACAGATGTATCAGTGGACTGTTAAATTCCTTTATAGAACCATCAAGGAAACACAAATAGTTTTTGTTTTAGGAAACCCATTTAAACAGCCATATTTGGTTGCCTGTAATTCTGGCTTTGTAAGACCAGGCCCAGAGACTGTAATTTTATTCCTGCCAGTTCTCTGCGGTTTCTGTAATGGACAATCAAGCCAGCAGTGCACTGGAAAATTCTAGAAGAGTTATTTTCTGTAAAAGGGCCAAAAAAGAAAGGTCTCTACTCTTAAAAAAAGCAGCCAGTGTGGAAGTAGAGCGTAAGCATGACTTTCTGAGGAATTTTAAAGTCGATGGCATGTGAAAAACCCTGACATCCAGTCTGTTTCTATCCAATGTGTTTCTAGCACAACCCTCCCTTTCCATTCTTGCATATCTGCTTCCACATTCCTGACCGTGTAAACCCTCCCTCCTTTATGGTCATGTCTCACATCTATCATCTACTCCTCCCTGTCTTTCTCTTCATCACATCACCAGACAGTACCTCATACCCTCAGTTGTGTTTTATACAGCATGAAATATGTCAAAAAAAAATCTACAACTACATCAAGGTTAGCTTGTTTTTCCTAACTTAGATTGCCTAAGACTTCTGGGCACATTTCCTGTTTTGTTTTTTTAAACAAGTAACAGTATACAGTATGACTCACTCAGAATTAACAGACGGTACCACATCATCTCTGACTCTAGTTAAAAATGTTAAAACCCCCAGTTAAAAATAACTTAGTACTTATACTTACTGTGAATATATCATACAGAATCATACAGGCATGTCAGATTGCTGGTGCACAGTGCCTTTTTTGTCATTGTAAACGCCGACAGTTCCAGTTAAGGGAATAAATGAGTGTGAAGAACTAATGCACTTTTCTTGGATGTAGCTGAGACGTTAGAAGACTATTATTCTACTTTATAAATTATATGAGTTATTTATACATATCGTGTACATTCACATGGATTCTTGCGTATTAAGTTATTCTGCACCCTGCATCTTTCACGTAGAATTTAAAAGTGCTACTATCAATCCAAGATAATAAATGAAAAATAATTATAAAAAGGGGGCTGTGTTGCTTGATAATCACTGGTATTTGGCTTTTGTTTTGCAGCTTTAAGTTGAAGGTCAGTCATATTGTCTTGTATTGAAATTGAAACAGTTACAGAAACAGCCACAACTCACAAAGAGACCACTGGCATAGCCACGGAAGTCTAAACTGTGTAAAGTTTAGAGAAGCAGTGGCGAATCAGAGTATTGGATGTATAACTCACAAGAAAGTGAAAGGTCTACATTGTAAATGTTTATATGAGCAAAATGGAGACTAGCTGGCATTTTCAGTATCCTCTCATAAAGGATGGCAGTTTGCGTACTTTTACAGTCCTGGGACATTCCTCATTTCCACTTAAAGCAGAAATGCAGGGAATGTTTTTGGACCAAGCAGTGATGGAAACATTTTAGAGTTTTCCAGCAGCCCACTTTGGAAACTATGACTTGAAATCTCAAATAAATGCCTAATTCTTCCATGTCATTTTGGAAGGGAGACAAGCAGCAGCAGCCAAAGTGGTTAAAAGCTTTTGTTGTTAGAAATGAGCCCGGCTCCCAGCTTCAGGACCAAGTATGGAGATGAGAAGGTGAGGAAAATGCAGGTGAATATTATGAGCAAGGCTGTCAGTAATTGTTTAGCTTTGTGTGGTGTTGTTGTTGCTTGTTCGCTTCCTTACATATATATTACATAAATATTCTGTGTATCTGCTAAATTATTTCCATCAGGATGAATTCCAGTTCATGCTAATTGTGGTGGCCCTGCATGTTTAGGCCTGCAGGAACATGTAGACCTCTATGAGAATGCTTTAGGGAAGGAGCAGTAAGGAGTGGAAACTCAAACAAATCAGGAAGTCCACTGACAAATTAAATATGACAGTATGTGACATCTGTGTGATTCAGGCAGAGCTTAATGTTGGTGAAAGTTTAGTAGGACCTTACTGTGCTGTATTTTCTTTATTATGCATGACTATCCCTCCCTTTGTTACTGCTTAGCTGCTCACTCTGAAACCTATTCTTTAACACTTTTGTGTAACGGAAAAATAAAGGCACCCTGTGGTATTGTGGTATCGTAAGTGTTGCAAGTGTCTTTCCCATCATGCATCAGCAAAATAAGAAATTAGACAGAAGAACTAGAATCCATAAGAACTCAAAATAAAAAAAATCATTACTTACTTGCAATGAGTAGGTGCTGTCGGTCAGGGATGATGGGCAGGAAGACGTTTCACAGGTCAGAGTAGCGTAAATGGAGTGGTGTGGTATGGTCAGGAAACCAGCTGTCCACAGTTAGATGCACTAACTTTAGGTATGCAAGAAAAATAAAAAGTCAGCCCCCTTAAAAACCTGATTTGAATAACTTTTACTTCTGTGTTACTATCCTCAAGCAGAGTGTTGGTACGTTCCTCACCGCTGTAACAGTGTTCCAGATGTGTTGAAAGGGAGGAGCTTCTGTTGTTGCTGCTCCAGCCTGCAAACTCGGTCTGTGTCGAGGATCAAGGAAGCTTACTCTCCAAGTGAGAGGGAGACACAGTGAGAGTGAGAGGTGTGGTTGAATGGGGAGTGAACCAGGATTCAAAAGCTGTGTATTGCCTCGCACAGCCGAGAGATTTTCTTTTGATTGCACTCCATGTTTTACAGCTCTCTTGCACAAGGGCTGACCGTCAGTTTGTCAGACAGCCAACAAACAGTGAACCCTGGTACTAAACTATGTGAACTTCACATTGCTGAAACACTTTTATCATGTATAAACATTAGAGGCATTCTGTGTTCCAAACTGTGATCAGGGAGGATATTTTTTTCTTGAAATGCACAGACAAAATGCAGCTCTTTTCCTAGATTTCTTTAAGTTGTAATAAGAATGTATAAAAGTGACCTTCCAAATAAATGTACGGAGAATTCTCTTAAGCAACTGTGCCAGATTATTGTTAATGTTTTAAGATGTTGCACACATATATACAGTGCTTCACATTTTTATTAGACCAGAACCCAATGCAAGGTTTATGCCACTGCCGCCCTAAATTAACGGTATTATTTTTTGATTAAGATGTTAAGTTACAGTTATTTACTTCCATTTCTGAACAGAAAAGGTTTTAGTTTTAGTGGTTAAATGTTATGCTTGACAAATTTCTGATTTCTCTGAGAAATCCAGTGAGCTGGCTCAAATTTGGGTATAAAATCATGAATTCGTTTTGTCATTTGCCTAATAAATAACAATGTAATTTTTAGCTTTAAAGACATTTTTGACAGATTTCTTAAAATATTTGTGTCTTCTTGTTTTTATGACATCTTATCTTAACAATCTTGACATCTTAACAATCAGTAGATTTCGTACTCGGTTTAACTACCTGCTCACAGGTTAACCTCCATCCATCCATCCATCTTCTTCCGCTTATCCGGGGCTGGGTCGCGGGGGCAGCAGCCTAAGCAGAGAAGCCCAGACCTCCCTCTCCCCAGCCACCTCCTCCAGCTTGTCCGGGGGAACACCAAGGCGTTCCCAGGCTAGCCGAGAGATATAATCTCTCCAGCGTGTCCTGGGTCTGCCCCGGGGCTTCCTCCCGGTGGGACATACCTAGAACACCTCACCCAGGAGGCGCCCAGGAGGCATCCTGGTCAGATGCCCGAACCACCTCAACTGGCTCCTTTCGATGTGAAGGAGCAGCGGCTCTACTCTGAGCCTCTCCCGGATGGCTGAACTTCTCACCCTATCTCTAAGGGAGACGCCAGCCACCCTTCGGAGGAAGCCCATTTCTGCCACTTGTATCCGCGATCTCGTTCTTTCAGTCACTACCCACAGCTCGTGACCATAGGTGAGGGTGGGGATGTAGATTGACCGGTAAATTGAGAGCTTCGCTTTTACACTCAGCTCTCTCTTCACCACAACAGACCGGGACAGCGTCTGCATCACTGCAGCCACAGCACCAATCCGTCTGTCGATCTCCCGCTCCCTTCTCCT
>VVHJ01043157.1:29153-39651 GCA_015107715.1 Tylochromis polylepis | reverse complement strand
AAAAAAACACAAACACCCCCCCCCCCCCCCAAAAAAAAAAAGGAGAAAAACCAGTTTAGACTTGAGAAAAATAATTGTTGATGGTCACAAAACAAGAGATGTTTCCAAGTGTCAAGAACTGGAGTGAGAAACATAATCAAGAAAATCAAAGAGCCACACAGTACAGAACAAGCCTGGCAGAGGCAGCAAGTGAATGATTTCGACGACACGAGGAAGAAAACTAGTGGAAGATGTCTAAAGATCCCAGAACAGCTGCAAAGACAGTGAATGACTTAGGTCAGGAATTTTAGTCTCAAAGAAGACAGTCACTAGAATCCTGTGAGGTTACAGACCAAGAAAAACCTCTGCAGAAGAGACTCTTTTGAAACCAGACTGAAATATACTAAGGAGAAAGATTATGCATACTGGAAGCTCATCTTTTGGTTAGATGAGAATAAACTAGAGCTTGGAGAAAGACGGGAGAGCAATATAACCCACAGTGAAACGGTGGTCGTATCATCCTCCCAACGTATCTGGAAGTGGGAATCTCGTCAAGGTGAAAGGAATCACGTAGAAAGATGGATATGTGAAGATTATGAAAGAAAGCCTCAAGCAGTCAGCAGCAAAAGTGGGTCTGGGTCATCACTTTGTCTTCCAACACGACAACGACCTAAAACATCCGTCGCTCCTGTTTGTATATTCCCGTATGTGAATGTTACGGACTAGCCTGCACAAAGCTCTGACTTGAAAATCTTTGGGGTGAACTGAAGACCAAGGTCCATGCCAGAAGAGGAGCATTAGAGAGTCTCTAAAGAAGAATGGGCTGGGATTGCTCTGAGACGTGTGTGAGACTAGTTTAAAACTACAATAAATGACTGAAGCCTGTTATTCAGCAAAAAAAAAAAAAAGGATGCACGACTGACTATTAGCAAGACTTAGGCTAATAATTTTGACCCTGGTAGTTTTTGGGAAATAACAGTAAAATAATGTTAACATAAAATATAAAACTTAAGATATTTGGAAAACTAGTGTTAAAGATGCACTATTTAACAACACTTGGGGATATATAAAAACATTTTTTTAAATATATTGTGGCTTCTAATTTCATCTGTACTTTAAAACAATGCTTTTTGTTCAAAGATGATACTTAATTTTACTTATTAGGTCCAGCTGATCCTAAATAGCTGGGAAAGTCTGGGTAATAGGACAGGGAGCACGTTTGTGTGAAAGGGTTCTTATAGTCACCATTTAAAGGAATTTTAATCTGAACATTTTCATGTTTATTAGATTTTTGTTATTCCACTCACTACACTACATGAAATTGTAGTCTCTGTAATCATAGTGCAAATACAAGATGACGCTGGTGTTGCGAAAACTCTGGAAAGAAGCTAGGGATGTTTCCTGATTGGTTGACTGATAACTTGGAAAGCGTGTTAAAAAACAAGCAAACCTTTGTCTGCTGTCTCCTTCCTCAGCTCTGACGTCGATGTACAGCGATGCACAGCGAGAGTACTTCATCCAGCCCAGAAATCTCACCTGGGTTGACGCCAGAAACTACTGTCAGGTACAGGCTGAAGCATGAGGCTGAGCTATATGACGTCAGTTTTATTCACGAAGGCACATACGTGAGAGGGGATACAATAATGCACTTTAAAAAAATGAAAACTTGCCATTGTGTGCAGTACACATTGGAAGATTTATTTTCTTCACTGACATTTTGATTCAGTCGTGATCAAGATTTTCAGCAATAAAGTTAAAAATAACTGTATTGCTGGTTGACTTAGGCTGTTTTTTTTTTTTAAATGAATTATTATAGTTGCTTTTGTGAGTAGCTTTGGTTTCAAGTAGAAATAAAGCAAGATGACTGAGAAATCCACTTTAGTTCAATTCAGCTTTATTTATATAGTGACAAATCACAAAAACCTTAAGGTGCTTCATATTGTAAGGTAAAAACCCTGCAGTATTCTGTAGAAAACCCCAACAATCAAGCGACCACTTATGAGCAGGCATTAGCCGACAGTGGGAAGGAAAAACTCCCTTTCAACAGGAAGAGACGTCCTTACGAGCTATCTGCTTTAAGGCTCGTGTTCATGAGTGGGAGCACAGTTTACGTAGCTGCTCTGTGCTGGCACACGGCATTGAAGAAGATAACAAAGAGGGACGCGCTTGTAAACTTTGTTACAGTGTTTTCAGAAGACTTTTAGTGTACTGAATTTTTGTTTCCAGTGCCGTGTAGTGCATTATTTTTTTAAGCAGTGGTTTAAAGTAGCTGCTTATTGAAATTTTATTAAGAAATTATCAGAGAAAAGAGTGTTTCCAGGAAAAAAAACTGTTAGACGTTCAGTTTCTATGCCATATGGGCTCATTTATGTATTGAGAGGAGCAAATTTAGACTAATAATACATTCACTGGTGTGCTGAAGTGTTGAAGTTCAGTGTTAAATGCTGTCATTATCAGCATCTACATGGATATTCATTTTTTCTCAGAGTTGAAGGCACTTTTTTTGTTTTTGTTTTTTTGCTTGGCAGTTAGCTTCACTAGCAACATCCTTCCACTATGTCAGCAGACAGTTTTCACAGTGCTGCACTGTGCTCTTTGAAATACACTGTTTGTCTCAGAGTTGATGGTCAGAAAACCTCTTCACCTTGCTTGGGCTGTTGACATCTAGCAAAGCCATAAGAAGGGCAGCTTTTCTGATGGTTTCCATTTTTACCCCTCAGCCGTAAAAGACCGATGGGGTATTGTCATCACCCAGCCTGACGGGTGGGCAGGTTAGCGGTGTGGAAATGCAAGTTTGTGAATGCGATAACTCGAGAAGCAACTGACGTAGGAGTTTGAAATTGATATCGTAGGTGTATCTACTAAGAATCTCAGTTTGAATCTCAGTGACCTCAAGGTCAGAGGTCAAGTTTTCTGAAAATCTTGTGAATGTGATAACTTGAGAACAAGGCAGCATAGGATTTTAAAATTAATGCCATAGGTGTATCTACTAGGAGACAGGTGACCACCAGTATTTTTCAACTTCTTTTCCTGCTGGTTACTGGTTTTGAGATCATCCTCAATATCAAACAGACCCTTTTTTATATTTTCCACCAACTGCCTGAATGGATTTGGGTTCCCTTTGATGAAAGGATATCAATACCTACAAAGTAGTGGCAAAGGAAATTCCTTTACTTAATTTTCTGTACACCTGTATCACAGGAATAATAGAAACATGACTTGCCTAACATTTGGAAACCTTGGCTATGGATTAGACTAGCAGCTGTTTGTTAACCTTGAATAGCCTAAATACTAGCAACAGGCATTCAGTATGCAAAACTGGCGTACCAGGTTATATCTGAGCCAAAATAGTGTTTTGACGTCCGTGGCAGCAACAGATGTCACATTTCACAGATTTGTTTGGGGCAGCGGGGGACGGAAAAAACATGTCCCAGCTGTAAAGATTGTGTCATGGTTCTGGGCCCTTTTGGCCCAGCATTTTGTGCTTTCTTGTTTTCTTGTGGTATATTTGTATTACGGGTTATGTCTTGGTTGATTAGCAGTCTTTAGTTAGTGCTTATGTCGACTGGTTACTTACCTGTGTGTCTAAATGCGGCGGATATGTCTTTAGCACAGGTTGTATGTCTGTACCAAACATCATTATGCAGTTTAGAGCCATGAGCCACATCTATCTGTATATGCGAGCAATTTTAAACACTGGACTAAGACGTAAGACAAAATCTACTAGCATATAAATATGAAGTGCTTTTCCTGTCATTTTTCTCCACATCATAGATTTAGTTTAAATTAAATTGTTAAAGAAAACCATCTCATAACATGAAATGCTCTCCAGTCTTTGGCCCATCTATAAAAGACTGACTGTAGCTTTTTATGTGTGGCCAGGCCTGCTTCAAAGAGCTGGTGACACTCACTCCAGACAACATTCAGGCCATTGCCCGGGATATCACCTCTGACCACTGGATCGGCCTTCGCAAGAACTTTAACTTCAAAAACAACTCTATCAACAACTCCACCAGCAATTTAACCAGCACTGCTGAAAGCTACACAGACAGCTACTTCATCACGCACTATGTCAACAGGAGTGACACCAGCAACTCCAGCAGCCCCATTATGAACTGGACTCAGTGGGCCAATGGGGATCCCCTAGCCTTCCAAAACTGGTACCCTGGTTGGCCGCTGCCTAAACCTTCCCCCAAACCCCCCAACAAAACCGTGTGCTGCAGCTGCTCCTGCACATGCCCAGTAAGGACAACGACCCCAAGAACGACACCCTTCACTACATACCCAGAATTTACAACTCCCAACACGACACAATCAAGAAACTTGACTAACAATGTGACAAGCTGGAGTCATGACCCGGCTGAAACAGCTGAAATCACAACAGACATAACAAGCTTCACTGACCAATCTGTTGTTACCGACCAAAGTACAACACACGTAACAGGAAGAGAAAACACGACTACTCAAAGAACAACTCAAGCTTTCACCACAAGTGCACCCTGGACGACCCCTGAGATGCCATTAGAAGCAGAGTGTGTGCGGTCGCCTATGCTGGAGCCAAAAGAACCTGAAGGTGAAGATAACAGTAATGATAAGAATTACATTGAAGACTCATGTGTGGCCATGCTCAGCTTTGGGCCTTGGATTGAAAAGAGCTGCCTGGACCTCCTGCCTTTTGTTTGTTATGAAGGTAGGTCATAAACTTTATGGGTGCACAGATGCAGATACCTGCTAATTTATCACACAAATACAATACTACAGTTAGCACTGCATAGAGTCCTGTGAAAAACTAAGTACACCCTTAATGCTTCCATTTAGGAATTTAGAGGTTAAGTTACAGCCAGATGCTGTGAGCACTTTATGTGTGTCTAAACACAGTGCTGAAAGGAGGGGACGTGTTGGCAAATTCACCCCACGGTCAGACTGTGCAATGAAAAACTGCAAAGACCCCAAGCGTTACAGTTAGCAGGTTAAATGTTAAAGTTCATGACAGTACAATTAGAAAAAGACTGAACAAGTATGGTAGGAGTGTTACCAGGAGAAAGACTCTTCTCCCTAAAAGATCATGGCAGCACGGCTTGGGTTTGTAAAGCACCATTTGAACAAACCTCTGAAACAATGTCTTTTGGACAGATGAGACCAAGGTGGAGCTCTCTGGCTATAATGTACAGCACTATGGCCAATCATCTCCACTTTCTTCTCTTTGGATTAAACCAAACAGCGTATCAGCGCAAATACCTTATACCAACTATCAAGCACGGTAGTGGTGAGGTGATGATTTGGGCTTGTCTTGCCAAGCCACAGGACCTGGACAGCTTGCAGTCACTGAGTCAGTGACAAACTCCTCTGTATATCAAAGTGTACTACAGTCAAATGTGAGACCAACTGTCTGACAGCTAAAGCTTAACTGAATCTGGTTCACGAAACAGGACAACAAAACAGCTGAAAAACAAAGAATGCAAGCATCGCAGAGACCCAGTCAAAGTCCAGATCTCAACCGGATTTAAATGCTGTTGAATACCCAGAAACCTCAGTGAAAAGCAATGTTGCAAATAAGAGCAGGCCAAAATTGCTCTGCGATAAAGAGAGAGACTGATAAAGTCATATAGAAAGTGATCCCTGCTAAAATTATTGCTGCAAAAGGTGATGCTACAAGCTGCTGAAACCTTTCCACATGATTGCATACACAGAATATTTTTAAACCCATACATTCTTCAGTGCATATAAACACTAATCATCTCACTTTGGTGATGATTTAGCCACTTCATCAGATTTAGGCTAATATGATTGACCTTTTTGAGGGAATACTTTAAATTCACCAAATATCCAGATCTAGATTTTGTTGAATGCAAAATCATGCATAACACCTACAGTTGCCTTTTTAGTATAGTGGGTCTAGACAAGAATAAGCCTACTAGACAAATCAAACACAGGTTAAGATCATAAATTCATTTATTATTTAAAATGTAAGAATAGGAGTATTTTTATTCTGTAATAATCAGATATATGATGTTTTTATTCATTATCATAATTTTTTTGTAGTTTAGCAAAGGCTCAGAACATGGAGTAAACTTAAGCTCAATATCTTTATGTCCACTTTATATTTCCTGCCAAAACAAAACAAAACAAAAAAAACTTGAATCTTTTTTATTTGCTTTAACTGTAGGTGACTTTATTACAAATAGCTTAAACACTCATTTAAAGGAGGTAAGTTTTATACACCACACGTTTTATTTTAGTATCTCCCTCCTCAACTCTTCTGGGCACTTTTCCTACCCTTCACGTTGCTGTCTAAGTAATATTCTTCATCATGTTTTCAAACAGATCGCTTTATGGGCCAAGCCAACGTCACCAATATAACTTTTGAGAGCGCCAACCTGACATGGATGGCTGCACCGGGCGATATCAGCCATTACCGGGTCAAGGTCAAAGGTCAAAAAGATAACAAAGAATGGGTGGTCAACGTCACTGATTTGACCTATGACCTCGTCAACCTGACAGCAGGCACCTCCTACTCGGTCCAGGTGTTCCCCGTGAAGTGTGAGAGAGACCTCAACCCAGAGAACGCCACCTTCTACACCAGTGAGTTTTATTGGACTTGAGAAAATTAGATTAATTTACGCACCTGTTCACCTGCTTATAGTTCTGATAATATACCTGGAACAGCATCATGTAAACAGTATAGACCCAGAACAACACACACACTTAAGATCGTGAATTCACCGTGATTGCGCCACATGGTAGAGTGTCCAAGTTTTATAATGGCCAGAGCACTGACACTGCCTGGAGACACATCACAGTCATTAATAAATCCAATGTCACACATTTGTGATGTGTGATATTGATGTGATGCTGGTGCGGACAGTTAATGCATGAATGAACACATTAATGACTTTAAAGTCACAGTGAAGCCCTGCTGGTGACACAACAATGTGGCAGATGGCATCTGTGTGCACCTCTAAAACATCACTCTTGGATTTAACCTAAATTGACCTGGGAATCATTTAATTGCAAACATACTATTTGTAATTAAATGTTTTGTAATTAAATCTGATTTTTCGATGGGTGACAACAATTTTGATATGAAAACACCAAAAACAATGGGTTTAGACTATATTTTACAAATTGACTATAAACTCAGATATTTAGGTTAACCCAAAGTTTATGTTTTTTTTCTTTTTGCTTTCCCCTTCCCTCACAACTGAGCCTCCCTGAGCGTGGTTCAGCCTGACGTTTACAAAAAGAGAGAGAGAGAGAGAGAGACACTGATCATATCTGCGTTTTTTTTTTTTTTCAGTACCTAAGGCAGTCACAAACCTGACAGTCACTTCTGTGGAAAAAAACTCAATCTGTCTGAGCTGGAACAAACCAGAGGGAAACGTGGATTTCTATCGTCTGACTTACGAGACCACCAAGGTTCAAGTGAACGCAGAGACAAAAAATGTTGGGGCTTTGATACCTGGAACCCTCTACAATTTCACTGTCGTCTCAGGAGTCAATGATACATCTAAATGGAGTTATGAAGCTCATGTCTCAGCGTTTACCAGTGAGTTTTTCCTCATTCTTTGTCATTTATACGTCTGTTCTACACATGTAACATCATATCTGTTTCTCTTCTTTTAGTAGCAGGAAGTGTAATATTTGACTGAAACCAGTGAAAGGGCGCCGAAAAGCACCTTGTTTACATCTAAACGAGGAAGCGGTTTACATTTCGTCCTTTCTTGCTAACATAATATGAGATTCAAATCAGCAAAGGCAAATGAGAGCCACAGCTGACGTGAAGAGAGGCACCTTTAAAGTTTTCCTGGTGGATGCTGGCAGTAAAAAAAAGTGATTCTGTGTCTGTTTTGTGCTCATCTGTTTGTTCCTGATTTCAGAGCCTGATAAAGTTTACAACCTGACAGTGTGTAATAATACGGCTAACTCGATGTTGGTCAGATGGGATCCACCTGTGGGGAACTTCACAGATATCAAAGTGGTAGCTAAGGACACGGCTGAAGCGTATGTATTTGTGGATGTCCAACCACACTGTATGCATACACATTTTTCTCTAAGCAGAGTTCAGGTTTCTCAGACCGTGAAGACAAAGTTTTGCGCTCCTTTGATTTATTGAACAACTTATAGGAAGTTTGCCACAAAATCAAACAGAATTAAAATAATCAGGTCCAATAATATACACATATATAGCCTGTTGTGTTGTTTAGTTATTTAGTTTCCTTTGCTGTTTGAGTTGCCCAGCTTTTTTTTTTTTTTGAGAGATCAGCTGTAGAAATATTTGCCTTCTCTTGAATATCACATACTTAAAAAAATAAATAAATAAAAAAAATGCCTTAAATGTTGACCTTAAATGTAAATTTTAATTACATGTCAATGTTCCATGTATTTTTACTACATTTATTTGATTGGTATAATTTGAATTTCTATATTTTCCTCAATGAGTAATCATTTAAATAAATAAACCTTTAAATTTTTAAAATATATTTCAAGTGAGGGTGGAGAATCATTTTTACGGCACTCGCCTTTGACTGCTCAAAGCCCTCCCTCCAAAATTCAGGATGAAATAAAAAAACACTACCTGTGAAAAAGTTTCAACAGCAATTCTGCTTTCTGAAAATCACGATTTGGTCACTGTTTGGGTGTATGTCTCCTTCTGGACAGTGGTGATAAGTAGCTCCTGATTTTGAGGTAAACTGTCTCTTCAGGTCTTCTTATTACAGCTGAATAGATCTTCATATTCAGCTGGATGAAAAGAAGAGTGGGGTTTTGGCTATGAGCTTTAGTAACAGTTTCTCTTTGTGACAGGGTCCTGTTTACAAAATTTGTAAATCGCCCTCAGCAGAGCGAGACAGTAACAGGTCTGCCATCGGCCACACCTATAACCATCTGTGTGACAGTGCGGGTCAATGAAACCCTGGTGGGAGAAACCGCAGAGATCAAAACCTTCACGAGTAACTCTTTTTCATTGTTCAGATTTTTTTCTTTGTTGATGCACAGAAACAAATAAACAGGAACTGTCCCATGCTGCACTGATCACCTCTAATGTGACTGCTCGTCTGTTCTGTAGCTCCTGGACCGATTTCAAATTTGAATTTGACTACAACAGCTAACTCCCTCAACGCTACCTGGCAGCCTCCTCAGGGTAGTTCCTTAAATTTCACAGTCGAGCTCTGGCTCAACCAGAAATATGAACAAACAAAAAACGTACAAGCGGAAAAAGTCACGTTCGATAACCTGAAGAATGCTGCCAACTACACCGTGACCGTCTACGCAGTGAGTGGAACGTTTAAAAGCGAGCCAGTGAGCACCTCCAAGTTCACCTGTGAGTCACTTTTTTGATCTTCTGTGGTCAGAGTTGTTTGGTTGCCACCACCAGTGTTTACAAGTAGTAATACCTCAATTCCTATTCTAAAAAAGCAAATCAAAGATTGTTAACGCCACTGAGAAAAAAGATTGCCACGCAGAGCTAAGTTGAAATTTCAAATTATTCCTAAAAATGCTGAAATTTCAATTTATGGATGTCAAAAAAAAAAATCTTCAGTGGCAGAAACAACCCCTTTTATACAAGTCTGATTTATAAAAACAAACAAACAAAAAAAACATTACAGATGAGGATTACACTGACGGCATAAACCGTATTTCTATAAAAAATAAATCAATATGTTTTTTCACACATTGTATATTTTGAAAACCAATTACATATTTAAATTGAGGATAGCAGGTGTGCTTATACCTGGCACGACCTAATCACGTTTGTAGATTCTGAAAACATATGACTTTTATCAACAAATCAGATGCCTTGTTTAAGTTCTGCCAGCCTTTGGGGGGGGGAGGTTTACTTACAGTGGCAGTGAGATTATTTTTATGGCAGTCTGACTTGACTGTAAAATAATAATGAGAAATGGCTTTCTAATTTTCTCCATCTTCTCTGATTTCAGTGCCAAATCCTCCTATTAAGGTCAAAGCCATCATTGTCAGTCAGACCAGCATCACCTTTGGCTGGGACCAACCTGAAAACACAGCAACACCCACGTATGGTGTTAGCCTCAACTCCAGCTTCTGGGGTCAGAGTTGGTATAATGAAACCAGTGACACCAAGTTTACATTTTCTAGCCTGACATCAGGGACCAAGTACTCTTTCAGCGTGTATACAATCGCTGATAAACGACAAAGTAACCCAGTAAGCTGTGAAAATTTCACAGGTAAGATTTTTAGCCTGGAAGAAAAACTGTTAACAACGTGAAAGCTTACTATTACTGATATGTTTGCTAAAAATGGTCTGAATTAGAGTATCTAGGCTTCAACCAGAAGCCAATCTGTGACCTTGCCTTCTGAACAAAATCTGCAATATTTCTGAAACGTAAAGATATATATATATATATATATATATATATATATATATATATATATATATATATTTAATTTTAATTATCTTTCTTTCTTTAAAAAAAAACAGTCTGTGCATCTTTTATTAGATAAAAGTGGCAGCTGTTTGCATTTATGTCAGCTTCACACACAGTCA
>VVHJ01043157.1:17663-28725 GCA_015107715.1 Tylochromis polylepis | reverse complement strand
TCAACTTTCATTGAAAGTTTCATTTTGCTTGGTGTGCTTTTGCAGGGTTTTCTGTTTGCTGGTGTTTTCTCAAGTTGCAGTGTGTTTGACCTTTCAGGGCCACTGTAGAAATAATCCTTATTATGGGAAACTGAAGAGAAGGTGAAAGTCACTGATGACTTTAATCAGCGATTTCCAAACTTTCTTTCTGGCATTCACCACACTGCAAAAAAACATCAAGATTAGAAATAGCTCCGCCTCCAATCGGTCATGGAAAATGGCCGCCCCTGCCTGAGCCTGGTTCTGATGGGGGTTTCTTCCTGTTAACAAGGAGTTTTTCCTTCCCACCGTCGCCGAGTACTTGCTCAAAGGGATGTCGTTTGATTGTTTGGGTTTTCTTTGTATTGTATTTCTCTGCAGGGTCTTTACCTTACAATATAAATCTCCTTGAGGCGACTGTTGTTGTGATTTGGTGCTAAAAAGATATCCATTTTTTACAAGAGTCACTCCTCCTCCTTAAATGTTGCTCAGATTTTAGTGAAATGAGAGGAGTTTGTCTTGGATATGACTGTATGCCATACTCCTTGACTTCACCATTGATTCTGAGTCTCATTAGCTTGCGCAATACAGAAAATAGTGACAAGAAAACTGCTGGCTTTCTTTCTGTACCTCACATGTGATTATGGGCTGGGTGAGGTTTGAACGGCTTTTATTATCATTCCAACACAAGTATTCACATGAGGTCAAAATTGCACTCAGGTGCCATTTAAAAGCCAACAAGCATAAGAACACAACAAGAGATATTCAGAAACAAGGAACAGGACAATGTATTTACAGTGTTCATTAAGTTTAAATAAGAAAATGCCAGACTCAGTTTTCTCTGTCACTGAGTATTAGGGACTTCTGCTTCCAAGATAAAGTGGGCTATTTATTATTTGATTTTGATTTTTGATGAGCCGAATTCAATTATGGCTGTTGAAAAAGTTACTTGGCCACATTGTCCATTAGATTTAGACAGCTGCGCTTTCCTCACGAATTGTAAGCTTATGAATTCTCCTGTTTTTATGGTGCGTCATGTGACAACATTTCAAGTAGCCGTCTAGCCTAGCTGGATTATTCCACCTCAATCCACCAAAAAAAAGGACGTTCTGAGTCACAGAAAGGAAAGGAAAAACATGAATGTGTTTTATGTAACTTTGCTTCTTACTTTACTTTTTTTCAAAAGGTGAAATCCAGACTCGAAGTAGAGGACAGATAGAGTTAATATCATCTGATTTGAAATTTGATGATTGCATTTCATACCAGGCCACTTTCATCAAAACTGGATGAACAGTTCAGGGAGACTGGCCGTTTGAAAATTAGCAAATCAACCCCATTTGGTCAGTTTTTGCTAAAATAAAGTAAACAGTAAATAAGTGATTAAAATAAAGTAAGTAATAAATATAAAGGTACCCTTCATGCCCTTAGTACTTTTTTTTACTCACTTTGAACACCAAGTGGTCCCATACTAACACTTTTTTCCTAACGTTCACACACTCACTCTGATAGATGGATTGGGGCTACAGTATGTTGCCCAACTACACTTTGACACGCCGCTTGGAGCAGCCAGGAATCAAACCAGAGACCAGCAGATGATCCGCTCTTCCTCCTGAGCCACTGCTGCCACATGCGTTTTAGTCGTTTCTGGTATCAGTTAAGATATTTATATCTTAGACCTGACCTAATAGCGTATCACGAAAACTACAGCCAACCAACAATTTTAATCACCATTATCACATTCAGTGACCCAAAATTTCACAAAGAGCCGAGAAGTGCTTACAGCCTCTGCTCACCTACTAATCCGTGGGTTGGTTGTTTGATCCCCCTCCTGTCTGCCAAATGTCCTTGGGCAAGATACTAACCACAAGTTGCTCTCCGATGCATCCATCAGAGTGTGAATGTGTGTGAATGTTAGATAGAAAGCACTTATGTGCATAGAAAAAAGTGCTTGTATGAATGGGTGAATGAGGCAAGTTGTGTAAAGCGCTTTGAGTGCTCAGAAAGAGTAGAAAAGCGCTATATAAGAACCAGTCCGTTTACCATTTACAATAAGTGTGAGCTTTTATATGACTGATGGAAAATTCATGTGGCAGACTGAGAGAAGGAAGTGTGGAAAAAAACAAGATGCTATACAAGCAAAAGGTGACGGCTGTGAAGCATGTCGGACCAGCTGGACCAGGATTATTATTTTTATTTTTTTGTGGATGGCTTCTGACCATAGCTGACAGTATTTATTCCACCACATGCAAATTTTACCCATGAATGGGAGCATGCCATTGCGTGCCTTTTTCTTTCCTGTTTTTGCACATCTCACAGTCTCTGTTTGTTTCCCAGCTCCAGACCTAGAGGAAATCAGCCTGTCGATGCTGTGCTCCTCGGCCGACTCGCTCCTGTGTGATAACAGCACAATAAGGACGGGTGTATTTAAAAAGGTGAATCTGTCACCACATGGACATAAGCAGCATTTTGATTAGCCAAGTGTGCTGAGATCTGGTGTCGGTGAAAAGTCTCAGCTTTGTGTTTTAAATTGTGCGTTGTTTTAATAGTGTTCTTTGTATTTGTGTGTTTTGCTACAGCTGAAGGACAAATTCAGTAATCTGTTGGAAGGGCACATCACCTGGGAGCTTAAGGAGGAAAGGAAACAAGGATAAGCCACTTCTTTTTGTTTTAAATTAGTGTTTCCTGCTATTTAGTCTTAGAAACTTCAAGGTTGTGCTTCAGTAAAATGTATCGCGACTTTTCTGATCAGAATTGTGATGCCTCAATGCTATACCTGCAATTATATTCATTTATTGATTCATTTTTATTTTTTAATTTTTAATAGGGAATAGGATGGTAAAGTAGATGACCAATCATTATCAAAATCAGCATTTTAGTTGTTCTTTTTTTCACATCGTCTTCCATTTTTTTCTTCTTGACCAGAAATTTGTATGTCGATGATGTTTTAAATAAACACACTGTAATCTAAATGTGGTATCGATTCTGTCACTGCATGTCCCTGTCACACCAATATCTGTGTAAGGTTGAGTCACACTTTACAGCATCTTCCATGACACCAAGTCGCCTAACATAGATAATATCCACTCCTGCGCTTGTTAGTTCTGACTTTATTACATTTCCAAACGGATCATAAATTACAGATAATTGCTGATGACTGACCAACCATCAACAGTAAAAAAAAAGAAAGAAAAAAAACCACTCAGTCTATGTATACTTGTTCTCTTAATTCTACATGCATACGGGCACTTCTCCTTTTTCCAAAGCACAACTCTTGTTGTTCAGTGTTTGGACAATAATAAGTTAACATTTCTTGCACCTCTTACGTCATCAGCAAGGACCTGATGCCCTCCAACATACTGCGGTTTTATGAGGTCAAGTAATGGCATAAAACCAAACACAAAACTTAATATCTGCGGTGCATATGTAACATCTATAACACTTCCAGGGTGTGAGCTGGTTCCTGTTAAAAAACACTTAACTCACGCTGCGTGTAAGCTATTATTCTCTGCACAGCTTCCTCTGCAGCGTGTCGGTAATAACTTTAACGCTCCAGAGTTAGCAAGCACACTGCAATATGAGGAAGGGGTGGAGTGATCACATTTTTTTTTTTAAAAAAGCATGTAAATGCAAAAAGAAAAGCATCAGAGAGAAGTAAATGTGAGCCAGAAAAGCTTTCGAAACTGCTGAAGCAAAACCACAATCAAGCAGCAGCAATGGAGTCTTCACAAGGACACCGAGAAGATGAAGCCAAGAGGGAAACACTTGCAGGTTAGTTAAAAAAAAAATCAATTAAAGGAAAGGCTTTAAAAAGTGACACTTCTGATGAGTTAATATTGAAAATAAAATGATATGATGGCCCTCGGTGTGATCAGAGGCACATTTTCCTCTGTGTTGCGTCTTTTCATGATTTAAGTTCTTGAAAACAAATATGACCACTTACTGTGGTCCAGAAAGTGAAATGACCTCCTGTTTGTGACTGAAACAGAATCTCAGTTCCCACCTTTGTTGTGTTTTTGCCACCCAGTGCATTCATTGGCTGACAGGCCCATAATATTTTGGACAAAGAGCTGTTTTTGTAGTTTTTTTCTCTGGGGATTTTAAATCAAACAACATGTAACTGAAGTATAGACATTCACCTTTAATTGAAGGGGTTTAAAAACTGTTTTAGTTTTTAGGAACGGTCAGACATTTTTATACGCAGTCCCTCATTTACAGTGGCTCCAAATTCATTGGACAAACTAACATAATTTTACATTTAAGGATTGTTTTTAGTATTTGGGTGAACAAATCTTTTACAGTCAATGACTGCCTGAAGTTTAAAACCCCAAAACACCACCCAACGCTGTGTTGCTTCCCTTGAGGTGCTCACCAGGCCTTTACTGCAGCTGCATTCAGTTTTGTCTTTAGTGAAAAGTAACTGTAAAGCACGCTCTGTTGATCAGATGACTGACTTGCTCATTGAAGTATGTCACATTTTTTTGTCTTGAGAAATTCTTGTGTGTCTTCCGCACTATGCTTTGGGTCATTATCCATTTACATTGTGAAGAACTGTCTGATCAGGTTTGGCTGAATCTGAGCAGACAGTACAGCCCTGCTGCTTCTATCAACACTAGTGAGTCAGTCCCACTTACAGCCATACATGCCCAGGCCATAACACTACCTCCACCATGTCTGAGAGATGATGTGGTATGCTTTAGATCGCAAGCTGTTTACCTTTTTCTCCATAC
Source organism: Tylochromis polylepis (assembly GCA_015107715.1). Classification (NCBI taxonomy): domain Eukaryota; kingdom Metazoa; phylum Chordata; class Actinopteri; order Cichliformes; family Cichlidae; genus Tylochromis; species Tylochromis polylepis. The sequence continues at coordinate 23,980 of VVHJ01043157.1, read as the reverse complement.
TTTATCTCTTCCCCTCAGTATGATACAAGGGCATTTTGGTTTTAACTGTCCAAAGATACTTTTTTCCAGAACTGTGCAGACTCTTTTAGATGCTTTCTGGCAAAGTGTAATCTGGCTTTCTTGTTCTTCAGCGTGACCAGTGGTTTGTCAGGGACAGTTCTACCTGCTTGAGAGTGCCCTGTCAGGTTATTTTTCTTAACCACGAAAATAATTCTATGATTGTGCACTTTAGCCATCTTCTGCAGTCTTTGAGGTCTTTTGGTGTTGTTGTGCTGGTCAGTGTGTTCCTTATCAGATTGCTGATTTGGTTTTTGTTATCTCTTTCTTAGGCCTGTTTTTAATATATGTTTATTTTCAGCCTAATGGCCTTAAATACTAACTCCAAGTTGCTCTTCAATCCATTCACTGGTGTGTGAATGTGTGTGAATGTTGGATAGAAAGCACTTGTGTAGAAAGAGCATAGATAAAGCACAGATAAAAGTGCTTGTGTGAATAGGTGAATGAGGCACGCTGTATAAAGCGCTTAGAGTGCTCAGGTAGGGTAGAGAAGGACCAGTTCATTTAACTTTTATCATTACAGGTGCAGGATCCTGTCAAATTTGTCATCTAACAGTTGGAGTGGCTGTTGCTATAGCAGCATTAACCCTGCTCACAGGACTCCTTTTGTCCTTCATTTTATTTGGTGAGTCAAAATATGCGTGCATATAAATGATATCGTGCCACAATTCATATCAGCGTGTTCCGTTTCGAACACAATGGTGTGAAAAAGCGTTTGCCCCTTCCTGATTTCCTCTTTTTTTGTTAAATGTTTGTCACACTTTAATGCTTCAGACCAGTTTCTAAATGAAGTTGTGTTTACGATTAAGGGAGGGTGTCCAGGCCTTCATGTCCCTGCGTGAAAAAGTGTTTACTTGTGTTATATTTGTCTAATATTTCAATTTGTTTAATGATCTAAAACATTTCAGTGCGACAAACATACGAACAAAAAGAGGAAATCAGGAAGCGGGCAAACGCTTTTTCACACCACTGTGTGTGCTAACATTATTTGAGTGTGTTACTATAAAGCGCACATAGCATCCATGAAAAATATCTAAAAGCATTTAATTTAATTATTTCATTTTTCAGCAATTATTTTTTTTTACACTTCGCTCCTTCTTTGTTCTGACAACCACGCGCAAACGCACTGCATTTAACTAGAAATTAACATAAAAATATAATCATATAATAATGATTAATATTGTTATTATCATGGTTGCTAATCCACTGGACTGGAAATAAAACACTAAAATAATTAAATACACCACCTCCTTGGCTGGCAGCTGTGGCAGCAGGCTGATGGCTTGAAATCTAAAATTAGCTGATAATCTCCAGACATTTAGCCTAAATGATCAAACATACATAAGCAGACACTTTACAAGTCACGCCAGTGCACCCTCATTGTAAGAAACATTTGCACTTTTGCTATATTTCAGGTAAAGAGTCTCCAATACATAAGACAGCAAAAACAACATGAGACGACAACGTCAGAAAATAAGACTAAAACAGATCATTATTACTATAATTACTATAGTTATTTTTAGGGGTGCTATGATGGAACTTTGGGGTGCTTGAGAACCCCCCCAGAGGGTATAACCTTCCAGAACATAATATATAACATACTTAACCTATTATTTTCTGCTGTTTGTTTGTCTCTGTAAACCTGCAGTTTCCACCTCCATATTCAGTCCTTCAAATTTCCTCCAAATGTGAAAAATAAATATTAAAAATACATCTATCTCAATTTATTATAAGAAAATTGGTCATAGTGTGATTACATTTGTCTTTCTCAGCATGTAAAGTAGTTTAAAACAGCAAAAGTAATCCTAATCTACTTTCAGTATGAATGAGGAAAAGGTAAGACGCGGAGCTATATGTCGTCCAAATGATCTGGAAGAGATGATGTTTTATTTTCTTTTGGTGATACCTGTAGTGGACCTTCAGTGCTCAGCTCTTATCATGATAATTTTATTTGTCAGTGATTTTGACAGCAGCACCAGAAGGAAGCCCGACATCAAAGTGGGAACTGCTGGAGCAACTGCAGCAGTGCCAGAAACAGCACCGTGATGTGAACCTGATGCTTCACACTGTCACTCAAGGTGATTTACATGATCTCAAACACAGTGAACACAGGCGATCCGCCACAGCACTGCATTCACTGCACGTTTCTGGTTACATTTGTGACATGTTTCACACACAGAGTGGTAAAAGCTGTGATGAAATTCCTGCTGGGGCTCCAGTTCTTACAGGATTTTATCTGATACTTAAGTCAGTGTTCCTTTCTCTTTTGTGTGGAGACTCAAAGTGCAGTTTGTGTCCTGAAAAGTGGCTGTGGTGGATGGGTCGTTGCTACTTCTTTTCAGTTGGACTGCAGGAAAACCGTCAATGGAATGACAGCGCCGAGTTCTGCCGGCAGCACAACAGCAGCCTGGTTGTAATCAAAGACTCTGCAGAGATGGTAACCGCACACTGCACAAGTCACGTGAAGCACACACGCTTACAGTTCTGAAGTTGTACGTATCAGAACCACCTTAAGCTGCTGAGGAATTTTGGCCCACTCTTCTTCACAGCATTGCTTCAATTCGTTGAGATTTGCAAGCATTTTTTTATACACAGCATTTAAATCAGGTTGAGGTCTGGACTGAGGACTGGGCTATTGCAACACCTTAATTCTTTTCCTTTTTCAGTCATTCTGTTGTAGATTTGCTGCTGTGCCTGGGATCATTGTCCTGTTGCATGACCCAATTTAGTTTTGCTGTCAGACAGATGGCCTCAAATTTGACTCTTGAATACTTTGGTAGGAGTTCATGGTCGACCCAGTGACGGCAGGGTCCCCAGGTCATGTGGCTGTGAAACAAGCCCAAATCATTACCCCTCCTCCACCATGCAATCCCTTCTAAACAACCCAGACTTGTTCCATCTTTTTCTAAATGTGTTGTCAGAAATTTTAACATTTAATATGCTAACTAAAGCCTGTAGAGTCTGAGTTGTCCTTTGGGTGAATTTGCTGTGATGTCAGTGATTCCAACTTTGGAACTTTCCACTGCCGCATTGGTGTGGTGCCAAGAGAGATCCATGGACTAGTAACCGCTTCAAGCCTCTCATACCCGTGGATATACATGTTTTATTTTTATTGAATTATATATAAGATGCACATGAGAAACACACATAAGAAGAAGTTCCCCCAAAAAAGTCTCACAAATAAGCAAACAAACAAAACAATGAAATTATTAAACCAAAAGTTGGAACTCCCACAAGAAATTCACAGATGTATCCCGCAGCTTCTGTCTCCCTTGACTTTTGTTTCAAGGAAGTTACCCCAGCTTTTGCTATGGACCACTGATGAAATGTGGACTTTCTTCAAGTAACCAGTGCAGAACTGGTGCTAAACCAGCACTTGTCTTTACTTCTGTGGAAAGGCAGCTTGTCAGAGGAAAAGAGGCCTTATTAGGAAAATGGATCGAGGATGAAGAGGGAAAACCAGAGTACATATCCCTCATAAACACAGCAGAAGAGCACAAACGTTAACATGTGACACAAAAACATTGATCATTTAAAAAACTTTGTACTTCAAATAAAATATTTCATGACTTGATGTCTAGAGATTACCTTAAGTTTTGAATTAAATTACAAACTATAAAGTTATTTTATTTTAATCTAAAATCCACAAAGCAAATGTATGTCTCAGAGGTTTACATTCACAAATATGGGTCAGTCTAAAAAGAACAAGCCACGGGAATCTGTATAGAAAAAAAATCTGTTTTTTATAGTAACAAACAAATCATCGGGTCAAATTTCTGCCAGAAAATTAATCAGGGTTGTCAAACATACGGCCTGGGGGCCAGAAAGACTCCAGCCCATTGGTTGGCTTTGGAAAATGTGAAAAAAAAGACATAGATTTTATAGATTTTATATAGATTTTATACATTTTTAACAGTTTTACAGCATTTTCTACTGATAAAATCCTCCAAGGTCATTCATACTGCACTAAAGCTAATTAAAAGATTAACAGATTAAAAGTTTCTAATTTTTTGCTGTCTACAATAGAAATTTTTACGTTTTACAGCAGGTCCACGCAGTTAAAAACAAAGAAAGAAAGAAAAGAAAAAACCAAACTAAACTTTTTATTATTAAAGGACAGTCTGGGACAGTCTATTTTTTCTGTAATTTTACACATTTATTTCTTACAATTTAGTCCCAAAGAGTCATGCTGACAAATTTCTTCCATTTACTATAGAAGCATTTTTTTATCATGTGGAAAAACCGAGAAATGCTGTTGAAATAGTACTTTTTTACATGAAGATGACTCAGGGATTCACTGCGTGGTTACACTTCTTCACACTTACAGAAAGGGGAGCGTCACTGCTCTGGTCCAATTAAGCTCAAAGTGGGGCTGTATGTCAGTTAGATTGATGAGAGTGACATCCCTGCTGCTGCTGCTAAATGTTGCTTCCACCACAGGATTTCATTCAAGGAGAGATGAGCAAGTTCTCCCAGATTCCTTTCCTGTGGGTGGGACTGACCGATGCCAAGCAGGAGGGTCAGTGGCTGTGGGGCGACGGGAGGGCCGTCCAGCACTACATGCAGTAAGTCAGATCACAATAACAAAATAAAAATAATAAAATAATACAGTGGGTTATTCAGTATAATTAAGAACTCATTTTGGGAGAATTTAAAATAAAAGTGCAAGGAGTAAAATATATATATATATATATATATATATATTTATTAAAAAAATCAACAAAAAAGTCTTCATATTAGAAACTTGAGTTGCAGAACACTTTTGCCTTGTGCAGCCATAGCAAATGCAAAACAGTCATGGTTATTTGCACTGAGGAAGTAACAGGCAGCAGGGGTGACATGCTAAGTCTGTGGGTAGAAGCCGCTCGAGTCTTTTTGTCTGACTGCAAAGCCCTCTAGCACCTACCCGAGGACAGAGGCGGGAGTAGGCCATGCCGGTGGGCTGTGTACTGTCGGCCCTCCCGATGACCCTGGTAGTGTAAATGCAGTGATGAGAAGGCCGCTCCTGAGATATATCTAATACATAGACACATACAAATAGAACGCAATCAAAAAATGAAAACACAAACAGAAACATTTAAGGTTAAGTTTATCTTTATTACAATATTATAACAAACAATACACACCTATACATAACACACATATTCATAGGCAAACACACACGAAATGACATCAGCTTTTTGTTTAACTTGACTGTATGTAACGTGACAATATGTACTGTACACAACACGACTGTACATATGTTTATTTATGTAACATATTTACAGTTTATATTTTTTATTGAGGTTTATTGTTATGTACTGCTTGCTCACTCCCACTGTGTGTTTCAAAGGGTGATGGTGGAGTGGGATGCTGATCACAGGGACTGTGCAGACCTGAGGGGAGGTGCGAGTCTGTTCGCCGCTGACTGTGAAGAGTACGGACCGTGGGCTTGTAAGAAGGAGTACTGACATACAATTAAAATTTATTTTACTTACAATGTCAGTTTTGCATGACACAAAAGGTAAATAAAACGCTGTTTACAACTCTAAAATCTACAAATCTTAGGAAAAGAAGCTGAAAGGGATAGGAATAAAAGACATTAAGTTAGCCATATGAAACATTTATTGCCGTTTGAAAGTGCGTTATAAAGTGCATTCATGTATGAAGAGGCAAAACATTGAAAAAAATAAGCAACATGTTTCAGCAGTTACCTTCAGTTTTGGACACAGTTAGCTTATTCTTTAAATTGCAGTCTTTTAAAATAAATCTTTCTATTTCTATTTACCCAGTTTTGCAGTTACTGTTTGTAACTGCAAAACCTGAATTGTCCTGAAATGTATTTGCTATATTTAGCGTGCTATGACTGAAAATATCAATAAAGTCTTCCTGCTATAAACATCATTAGCACTGTAATGTAGCTTTTTTTTAAAGCTCAGTTTTTGAGCTAAAGTTTTAAATATTTTAAATTCTGTTTTTCTTTTTAGAGGAATATTTAAGACAAACTTAGCAAAATTAATTTTTAAATATTTTGCTTTGAAAGTGAGAACACACTTAATTTCAATAATGACCTACTTTTATGCTTTTAAGGCGTATTCTGGGTTTTTCATTTTTTTTAGTCGAGACATTTCAACCCTGTGAGGTCTGAGCAGCTATGACAACAGCCAACCCTAACCCTATGTATGTTTAGGAAAAATACAAAAGGCAATAGTTTTTGACACATCTCAGTTAGAGTGATTTTTGTCCCCCTGGTTGCCAAGAAAAGACACTGTTTTAAAGCC
>VVHJ01043138.1:3259-19150 GCA_015107715.1 Tylochromis polylepis | reverse complement strand
CCCCCCCCCCCCCAAAAAAAAAAAAAAAAAAAAAAAAAAAAAAAAAAAAAGGGCCAAAAAAAAAAAAAAAAAAAAAAAAAAGAAAAAGAAAAAAGAAAGACAGGTGGCTCAAAACTTTTGCACATTACTGTACATGCACAAGCTTTTTCAAGATGGCGCCGCCCAGCGTGCAGCCTGTTGCTACAGCTCTTCCCTCTTTCCCCCTACTTGAGCTGTTGCAACACCGAGTTTCTCATTCGTGAGATTAATAAAGTCTATCTTATCTTATCTTATCTTATCTTAAACAGGGAGATTGTTCTGCTGAAGGTATGGATATTGTGGTGAAGCTTTGTTACTTGTCTCTGCAGCAGACTGTCATCTATGTCATTTACGTTCAACAGAAGGGAACAGTGTGAAAATAAAGGTAGCAATTTTCTCAGGTGACAAGCTTGCTTTCTGTCTTACAGCAAATTAGGATTTCAAAGAGTGACAGTTACCTCCGTCAACAATCGCTCCCCAGGAGGGTTTTCAACATCCCCATGTACAGAGTGCAGAGTGTAGAAGTCTTTGCGCTAATTCAAATAAAACATTTTTGCAGTAATGACTAAAAAAAAAAAGCTATCCAACTTGCTATGAAAGTAGACAATGGAGTCCTTTTTGCTGGAACATTTATTGATTTGATAGTGAAATATGTCCTTTTGCAAATGCCTTCCTCATAATTGACTGGATTTATATAACCTCGGCTGCAAGGTGAGATAGGAAAGTGAATGACAATGTGTAATTCTCGGTGAGGTTGTCCCTGAATTGTATTAAACACCATCCCTCATTTATTTGAAGGTACTTTGAAGAAAAATCCAGGACTTTCTTGGCACATGTGACTGTTCTAAAAAACTGAAAGAGAGCTGAACCTGGGCAACAAATGAGAGGTGATAAATGTTCGGCAACAAATGTTTTTATTGTCAAATAAAAAGCCAAGGCAGTTTGGCAGAAATCCCTGTTTCAGGACAGAAAGTGGTTCCAAAATACCAGCGAACACTTACTAAAATAGATAAATAAATAAAAACTAATCAAAAAGGTACTGTACAGGTCTTAAAGTGGACCTATTATGCTTTTACTGTCACACTTTGAGGTAATAATTAAGTGTAGACCCAGCTGTCAACGGTGTAGGAGGAGGAACGGCAGTTACAAAAATACTTCAGCATTTCCAAAGACTCAGTCCACACACACACACACACACACACACACACCAGGGAGAGGGATGACAAGGTACAAGGGAACTCAGTTGAGACGATAAAGACGGCAGGGAAAGGAACAAAGGAGGGTAGTGAAAATATGAGGAATGTGAGAAACTAACCATCAAAATGAAACATAACACGATGAACATATGCAAGCAAAACAAGAGCACTGGACCACACGTTGGACAAGGATTGCAATAGTACATTCATACATTGTGTTTAAACTATTTTGGATGGTTAATTAAACATGGCCAAAGTTCTTAACAGTGAGGTTAACATATCTGAAATAATTTCATGGGAGTCAAGAGCTCAGACATCAAAGTGCTCTAAACACGTTGTGTTTGATGGTTTTTTATGATCTTGGTGCTATACGATGTCTATATGATAGTGGATATCCCTAATATGATCATCTTCATAAGCAGTATAGAGCCTGGATGTAGCTTCCAGGTCCAAAAAAGGAAGCCAGTGCAGAAGTTGAAAAACTAAAGAAAATAAATAAATTATCAGAAGACCACCAAATGGTGACAGTTATGGTTTCAAAAAGGCTTTCGGCCCCATCAAAGTCTATGGGAAAATGACTTTCTGTTATGACACTCACTTTGATTCATATTGAGCCCTGCAAGAGACATTGGGGAAAAAAAAATTGAAGATCCTGCAAAAGTTTTTCAAGATGCTGAGTTGCCTTTGCAAGGTCCCGCAAAAGTCCAGGAACTTCCAGGTCAGTACTGAGACGTTGGAAACAACCATAGCAATAGAAAACACTCACCTGTGAGAAAGATTCACAGATTTTTATTTTGAACTTGGCCTAAACTATGAAGACAGTGTAAAGGGACACGGTCATAGCAAGGCGTACTTTGACCTGGCAGTCTTGGATGAATTCACTGACAATCAGCTGCAGTACTCTGTACAGCTTCACGAGTACTGAAGGACGTATGATAAATGCAGGAAAATCTCGCAACCCTTTTGCAGGATCTCGCAAAAGTACATGTAATTTTTTTTTCTTCAGTGTCCCTTATGGGGCTCTGTATTTTTTGGTCTTGGTCATGTTTTAAAATTGAGGATTGTCTATAGTATGACACTGCATGCTCATTGGCTCATTGCATCGCTTACCGGGCGTGGACTTTCACAGCCAGACCCGCCCCTTTTCTGTAACCAAGATGCTGACAGTGAAAATGCTCTGATGCACTGATGTGAAGTATGAAATTTGAAAGGATTATTTTAAACTGTAAATCATGCAAAAGTACCTCAGTAGAGTCTAAAAGTTATAATGTCAGCTTTAAAATGAGCATAAACATCTCCTTTAAATTCAACAGTCACCTGCAAATGATCTTTGTGGTTGAAATTAAGGTCACATGTTTCACTTCCTTTTTCACAAAATCACCACAGATAAAATCAGAAAGTAGCTGCTGCAGTGTTCACTTCATACCGATGGGTGCCTTTACACCTGAGGGGGCTTGTTTGTGAGAAGGGTATTTGATAGAGTTTCAGTTTCACTGGGACCCTGTGAGCAGTGAAAGGTATAGGTAACATTCAATTACATACCTCTATACACACAGCATGTATTGAACCGTGGTGGGCCTGAAGTAGATGAGGGGTGACAGGGATAAGCTGAAAATTCAGTGGTCCTTGTACTTTCACTGTGGCACTGAATCACACTGTGGCTCATGCAGTGGTCTGTACCAACTGGGTAAAACAGTTATATAAATGAGGCCTAAAACTTCTGAGGCTGCCTTGAAGTTTGAAAATACTATCAATATTTAATTAAGGTTTAAAAAGGCTTTTAAACTTTTTTTTTTCAGTGAACACCAGAAAAAAAACAAAGATATATTTTATTATTTTTTCCCATTAGTCTCCGGAGCACTTGACTGACCTATAAAGAATCAATATTTTGAGAGTACAGCAGGAGAGCTAATCCAGGATTAAAGCAATGCAAAGATACCTGTTCTGAATAACTGATTTACAAGAAATACTCACATTTTGATGGTGAGTATTGATGGTGATGCTTCTCTAGCTATATTCTGAAGATTTCTATAGAGGATTTTGTTCATATATCATTCAGAAAAAAATATTTTTCCTGGCTGTTGATAGCATTTTCTGATCTCATAAAAGAGATACCTAACATCCCCTATGTAAAAACGCTTGACTCTGGCAAGTCAACAAACAATCATTTTGAACGTCTTTTTTCCACCTAGTGTTATGATTTTTGCTCTGGAAGAGCCACCGTAATAACTTGGCATCAACACTTTTCACCTGCATTTCTTTACCTCAAATGTTTGAGTAGTGTAAGGTAAAGTTTGGAGTCAAACTATTTTATAATGCCTCTCTCTCTCTCTCTCTCTCTCTCTCTCTCTCTCTCTCTCTATATATATATATATATATATATATATATATATATATATATATATATATATAATTTTCCCAATGTACAGGAATTTGAAGGGCTCTTAATTATGGGGTGTATGTTTTGGTTTGTGAAGTTTATATTGTTTTATGTGTGCATTGTGTGTGCGTCCTCACCCTCAAGCAGACATGGCAGATGGCTGCCCTTCCCTGAGCATGTTTCTGCTGGAGGTTTCTTCCTGCTAAAAGGGAGGTTTTCCTTCCCACTGTTGCCAAGTGCTTGCTCATCGGAGGTCTGATTGTTGGGATTTTCTCTATATTATTGTAGTCTTTACCATATAAAACCGCCTTGAGGCAAGTGTTGTATTGAATTGCTATATATGCAATATAAATAACACTGAATTGAGTTAGTATAGAGTTCTTTGTAATTATAAATTATTAAATAGTATTTAGGGGGGAAGGATTAAGTAAGTGTAAACTTCACCCTACTCCTTGTCAAGCATGTAAATTGTGTGGTAGAGTTATTAATGGAAAATAAATGCTTGTTTTAACTTTTAGAATAATTTTCTATATATATTTTTACATGTTACAAAATAAAACAATCAATCAAACTCTCAAGGTAGAGAGTGATAATCTGATACTGACACATAAAACCATCAATCTATATCTTACATATCTATATATGTAAGTGTTGCAAACATAAAAAATGACTATCTGCAGTGTGACCATAATTTGCCTTTAGCATTTATTCTCTGAGGTATAGCGTTTTCCAAAGTTCTTGGCATGTACTTTCCAAGCATCTTGGTGAATTTGCCACAGTACTTCGCTTTTCTCTTCCTTCTGTCCCTCCATGTAATCCCGTACTCCATGATGTGCCTTCACTCCTCTGTGAAGGCCACACCATCTGTAGCTGGAGTCCTTGCTCTTGTAGTTTTTTCTTTTTTAGTCCTGTTGTCATGGTACAGAATGTATTTGGGACTCATCAGAAGCCCAGATGGTATTTGATGTTGGATAAGATTCTAAACCTTGAGTGCCTAAAACCTTTGGCTAATACTGTTGGTAAAAGGGTATGCTGCTAAAGCAGGCAATGCTTGTCGAGATGTGTCACCGACTCTATAATTAACACACTCACAACGCTGACAAAATTCAGTGTGTGGTGCTCCATAAAGCAGCATTTTCTTTGACAGTTGAATGTTCAATCACCCATACATTAAGGATTAATGACTAAAGAACAGACTGAAAAACACAAATAGCAGGAAAAACGGTATGCAAATTTAAGAGTAGACAGTCTGGGTCAGCTAATGGAGCTGTGTGAGTGCAGTTCATGTGGTTGAACAGGAGAGGGCGATACACACACTGTAATGGAGCTTTTTCAGACTGCGGCTTTGGGGAAAATCTACTGTCCTACCCTCTGCAACACTGAAACAGTGTGTATGTGTGTGTGTCTGCACATATCCCTACATGTGTGTATGTGTCATAGTACTAAGCTTCAACCCTCTCCATCACGCTGAGAGCTGGAAGCTGCTGCGTGACATTCACAAACAATGGCCACGCAAGACAATGCAAACAAGATGCCTGGGATCATTTCCCTGTCCCCGTGTGCAACAGCTTGCAAAGCTTATGCTTCCTCCACCCTCACTCTTTCCAGCTCCAGCATAAGACATCGCCCAAGGTGTGGATTTATGCAACCACACAGATCCCTTTCCAACCATCTTTTACCCAAATCATCCCACATTCAAAGCACCTTTATATCTCAGCCCCAATCAGATGTGTTAACGCTACAGCTTGGAAGAGCAATCACGGGCTTTTGGAAAGCCCTGCAATTACTCCAGGGCGATTTGAAGCCGAGTGCATTTCGCAGTGCTGCATAAACATCCTACGGGTGATGTTTTGAGTCAAACATCCATTTGGCTTCGTAATTTTATGGGTCAAACACACACCAGGGGAAGGGCATAAATACCGAGGCAACACCTTGAATTGTAAGGTTCCCTGGGCATCCTCTAACAGTTCATGCATGTATGCATGTGGGTGCTTGTGTGTGCTGATGTGTTAGCATATTTGTATCAACAAGCAATCTGTCCAGCACATTTCTGAAATAGTGCCAGACAGGATTATTCTGGAAAAAAAACGTGAGTTGCAGTTTCACTCAGGTGATTCACAGTGTATTTGGAGTTAAAAGAACACATGGGAGGGTTATCTGTGGTGATAGTATAATTCTGAGGAGGAACTGCAGCTCAGAGTGAGATGGACAGTGGTATAGTGGAGGTCTTCTGGTTCATTTCCACAGAGCTGTGAGGAAATCTGTGCTGACAGTACAACAGCTAACTGGCGGGTTTGAATAATCGCTCCTAACTATAATTAGATTTGCTCTGTCACTGATCATGACAGCAGAATTCTGGGCCTTTATTTACATGTACACTTTCAGCAACACGATCACAAATGGTAATCAGACCGTCTAGCTTTAATCGCACTGCTGCTGCCCAACACACCCACAATAAGTGAATGTGAATATGAACCTCCCACTGTTAAAGAATGATAAAAAATGCTCTTTCAACAAAAACCTCCTACACCACACTTACACGTCTTTAAATAGCTGCAGCTAACACAGAATCCCTGCTACAATGGTCCTTTTAGCATTGCTCTCACACTGCCATGTTTACTTTGGTGCTTTCTGAATTTTTTATGTTGTTTTATGGGTGAAAAATAAAAATTTCCCCCCTTTCATCTTCAAAGTTTTTATTTGTGCCTAGTTGTTATTCTACCCCCAGGGGCTGAAAAATAATTTCTAGAAACTGTAATTTTCTGAATGGCCACTAGAGGTTGCCTCCTGTTGCGAGTCAATCCCAATAGACCCTGATGTGAAAAAGTAAAACAAAACAAAACATAACAAAACAAAAAACACAGGCTTTCAGCAGAAAGAAACCTGCCTACAGCCTTGTATGAAAAACTGTTTTGTTTTCTTTCACTAAATTCTCCAATTCAATTCAGCTTTATTTATATAGCACCAAATTAAAAGAACAGTCAGCTCAAGGGGCTTTATATTGTAAGGTAAAGACCCTACAATTATAGAGAGAAAACCCCAACAATCAGATGTTCCCCTGTGAGCAAATTCTTAGTGACAGTGGGAGGGAAAAACTCCCTTTTAACAGGAAGAAACCTGTTAACAGGGAGAGGCGGCCATCTGCTGTGACTGATTGGGTCTAAAGGGACAGCTGTCAATTTGCATTGTGGATCTGGATTTCTTCACACTGTCTGTGGTGTTAATGTCTTTTGGAGCGATTATCTGACATATAATATGGTTGGGTGTGACATGGACTAGTAGTCCATCAAGGAAGTCTATGCTTCAGTTTTGGCGAGTGAATTTCTAGTAGCATTTAAAGGTGTCTCTGATATTCTATCATAATGTTGGTCCAGGATCAACATTGCAACTGACCATATTGTTGAGATGTCATAACTTTGCGGTGTGAGGAAAAAAATGTTATGTTTTGTTATATTGTTATACAATATAACAAATATATCATCAAGTTAGGTTGCTGTTATCCAAATTTAGGTTACTCAGCTAATGCTATTAAAAACTATCTCTAGCAAACCAAGATAACTTCTTGGCTAATGCTAAATGAATGCTAAGCCAATGTCATTGGTCAGTTGTGATGTTGATGCTGAACATTATCATGATGATGAAGAAACGACACCAACATGGGGATATCAAATTGTGTGTAATTATTCCTATGTAGGTTAGCGCTAGATTTGTTTATCTGTGTGTTCCATCCATTCAGTCTATCAATCCACCTTGCTAATCAAACTTGCTAGCATTAGCACGTCTACATTCGGTAACTTCGGGTCACTTCCCAACAGTCGACATGGCGACATCCACAATAGTAATGTTAATAGTTTACGCTTGGGACCCTCAAACTAATGGATAGCATCACAGTCATGCTTCTCTTACATATACAATCAATAATTCATTGTCTTTTAATTAAGCTAAGCACTTTCAGTAATTTTTGTGGGTCCCCTGCTTTTAAAGGCTTTAATTTTTTTTTAAATTTAAGAGACTAAAAAACAAAAAAAAAACCTCAAGAACTTGCAATTAGCACTCTAAGGTTGAGGTGGCTTTTTGCCAGTTTGTGTTTATTGCTCCATTTTTATTCATGGGTGTGTCAGATCTCTAAGAGGTTAAACATGAATTATTAACTGAAATGCAACTACCTCTACAAATACTCCTGACAAAAACAATGGCTGTTGACAGTACTGAAGAGCGCAGTTAACACTAGGTGATCCCATCTTCTAAAATTTAACAGCAGCAGCATATGTCTGCCTCCATTTGTAGGATCTTGACCATTAAAATGTTTAAACAAACACCAAAGTGTGTTGGGGGAAAATCCATCTAATATGGATATGATGCTAAAAGTCCCATTATAAAGGTAAACTCAGTTTTAAATCCTAAACTTAGAAAGCAGCAGCTGCTTTTGCTCTGCACTTGTATGTTGTACATCAGGCTGTATATGTCTGCTCATCCTTTGAGATGGTACTATGGGGATGAATGCCGAGGAAGTCAAGCAGACTGAGGGCACATTTCAGTCTGGTGAGTCAGTGTGTTTTTGAGGCAGATGCGATGCCCTTATATGCTAAGCTCTAATATAGTAATGGAATTATTGCCCAGATGGATTGTAGCTTGGGGCGTATAGCTCGCAGCACTGTGGAAGTGCATTTCAAGGTAGAGATTTGGGGATTTTCGGAGCATTTGAGGCTAAGAAGTGGAGGGAGTAGTCATCTGTGTAACGATGGTAATATTATTACTAGGGGGAAACGAAGCTCATTTGCAATGAGGCCGACTGGAAGTGAAATTCAAGCCAAAGAATCAGTGTAGATTTTGAAGGGCGCCAACATATTGGGAGTCAATTAAAAGTCATTTCAGGCAATTCAGGAACTTTAAGATGCCCAAAACTGGCAAGCAGTTTTCTGATTTGCAGCTCTTTCCAGATTTTAAGTAAATTCAAATAAAATATACAACACTGATTATAGTCATGATTATTATCCCAATGAACTGTAAGTTTAATATGCATTAACAGTTAAATAGTGGTTGTTTAGCAAAGGCGTTTATTGAAGTAGCTGAGTGCAAGTACTTGCAAGTGAAAATGTCCAAAAGAGTATACCTTCATATAAAAAGGCATGGTGGGGTATATTTCTATGTCCACACATCTTACAGCTGTGAGTGTGTGAGCGCGTGCCGAACATGTGCCTCTGTTCTTCAGCCCCCCACCCCTCTTTCAGCATGTTTGAGATCAGTCTCCTGCAGACTGCCAGAGCTCTGGGTGAGGCACTTCAAAGTACTATGAGAACTAGTTAGGCTGAGAGTGAAACAGAGGGAATCAGCTTCTCTATTCCAATCAGCCCAGCGGATGGGAAGGCACAACTCGTGAGCCCTGTTATATTCCACTCTACAGAGCCAAAGAAAATAGAGGGATTTCAACCCCTCATGGATACCTCGCAGCTTGTAAAACTTGCCAGAGTTAACCACCTTTGGAATACAGATGACGCATGATAAGCAAATAGTGACAGTTTAGGCAAATAAAAGAAGAGGTTAAAAATAAATAAAGCTTTTATGACCTCCCCCCCAAAGAAAACAAAAAATGAAACAAAAAAACAACAACAAAACAAAAAACCCTTACATAACTTTGTGTTTATTTACCATCTACCCTCCTGCGTCAATGTCTTTGAAGCTAGCAGCTAGCCGCTGGTCTTGGTTGTTCTCCAAAAACACACTGCTGTGAGTATGGAAGCCTTAGAACTCAAGTTCAGGAATCTACTTCTTGTTGGGAGAGATCATTTATCTTGCTTTCTATTTCTCCCCTGACATTTTTTTAAAACTTGGAAAACTTGACTTAAAAAATTTTCGAACAGGTTTTTTTTTTTCTAACATTTTTTTTCCAAGTCATAATTTCTGTTGCCTTTTACCTCATTGATCCAAAGACCCATTATTCTAACGCTCTGCCTTAATGCAGTTCATTTGATGAAAAAAGGGTAGTGTATTTGAAAACCTATGTTTGTACAAATTGCTCATCAGCCACCATCATCATGCATTGTGTCATAGTAGTAGTTGTATGATTGGCTTTCTTGTGTCTCATCACAGGACAACAAGTACCACTCCACACCCTTTGATGCCACCGTGGACCTTTAAATGAGTACAAGCCATGGAAATTGGAGGTTCAATTTTTCTTCGGCTCCAAATGGAGCAGGTGGATAATCACCAGCGCCCTACAAAAGCAAGCTTTCATTCTGTGTAATGATCAAATCTATGTGGAAGCCATTAGCCTGCTATTGTACTGAAACTCCATCAAAAATCCTGTCAGAGGCAGCCGAATATTATGATTTCAATTACTGTGGTTAGATGTGTCGAACACTGTAATAACACTGAATCTGTACGTGTGTGTGGGTGGATGATGGGTAGGATGCACTTTCAACTGTCTCATGATCACAAAGTGTAACTAGCGGACACACCGATGGAGATGAGATGCATGGAGGTTCAAGCCATAGCATTCTCTTCCAATATAGAGAAATTAACTAGAGATCCAATTCAAGATGCTCACAGTAATAGTTCCTTTAGACACTTGCGGGGCAATTTACCGTCTAAATATTAAAGTGAGAACATAAGCGTTTTATGAATGAAGGGAAGTGCTTGGCACTGTTCATGTGTATATTTCAGACATGAAAATGTGCAAGTGTTCAAACCTCATACTTATTTTCCCCTAAATCCTTTTATACATATATATGATGTGGATGCACATCCTTATGGAGGGTGATATGAGGTAAAAGGTTGCCTAAAATACCAAGTGTTGTTCATGCAGAATGCAAAAGGAAAGGAAAAAATATCTCTTTGAATCCTGGAAAACAACCTTTTTCTCCAGTCAAGGACTGAAATCACACAGTGAGACGTACTGTATGAGTTTATATGAATATAGCCCTATTGGCTCTAAAGCTTTACACATTCCAAAAAATAAAATGAAATAGCCAAATATGTGAAGATACTTGAAGTAAAACTCAGGTTATTAAAGTTTTTATGCTTTTTGAAACTTTATAAAATGTTCATATAAATCCATCCAACCGTTGCTGAGAACTCACTACGCACTAAAGTGCTGACCTAACCAAATAAGACCTCAGGCACGCAGGCCTAGAGACCTGTTAGTGAACTGCTGGCAACCAACTGTCGCAGGGGAAAAAATATGTATGCCTTGACCAGTTGATGTCTGATTGCTAGAGTTTGCTGGAAGTTGCCAGCATGCATGGGTTGCAAAGAGGTATACAGTGCAGCACTGAAACCCCCTTATAATTCCCTTGGTCACTATTAGTGTGCTTGAAAGACTCTGACTTGTCTGCGAACGCTTTCCAGTTACTCTCCAAGCTGCAGTGAAATTTGAAAAAAAAAAAAAGCACAAGGCAGGTTAGAAACAGAGAAGTAAAAAGTGGCAACTTTTAAAATGTGTCGGTGGGAGTGGTAAGGTACAGCTTTACTCTGAAAGCAAACATTCTTGTTTCCAGTTTGAGGCTGACTGTCGTTTTTCTCTACAGCTAAGAGAGTAAATTGAGGGTGTTTGCAGACAAATCAGTATCTTCCATGCAAACTATGGACAACTGTTAGCCATCAAAGCAATCACATGGATGTTTATCATGTATCTACAACCTCTTGGTGACCAGTTTCATTTGGCAACAGCAGGCAACTTCCGGTAACAGCTTGCCAACTGGTTGGGAAATACATTTTTGCCAGAGAGTCCCCTACCAGTCTCCGGGGCTATGTGACTGAGGCCTAAATGACTAACCCAAACTACAATGATTACCCATTAGCATAGCTAAATATGTTTTTGCTGCCATTACTGTGTGCTCTACCTTGAATTTAATATCTTATTACATTTAATTACAACCCTGTCCAGGACACAGCTGGGCATGTTGCACACCTGCACATGAAGATTCAAGATGACAAGACCCTATGATGGACTGGCGACTTGCCCAGGCTGCATCCCACCTCTAGCCTAATGCCAGTTGGGATAGACTCCAGCCCCTTATGACTTTATAAACAGATAAGCGGGTACAGCAACTCGAGGGATAGGTGGAAGACAAGAAAACTTAATCTGTAGGACTTGTGCATGTATGCTGTCATTCTCTTAGACCTCGGAGCTTTGCACATGTAGTTTAGCAAATTCACCAATCTTACTGTTACAGCCTGGGGATGATATGTTTTGCTTGTCGGTGAGGAGCAGACAGACATGCACTTTGTTCATTAAACCATAGGAGCGTAATTGAGTAGGAGTGTAAAACAATATCAGATTACCACCAATAGCAAATTTGCATATTTGAAAGCATGTAAAGGCAAGCTTTATTATCTGGTTTTGCTGAGTAAACGCTGGATTGTCTTCAGTCATCATGTGTATCACCTCTGAAGGAACAGGAAGAGAGGATACAAAAGAGTGGCGACTGTATTGTTCCAGTGCCTCACTTTGCCAACTTCAGCGTTGGGAGATAGGTAAGGGGGAGTAAATTTGAACAGGATCCGTTCCAATTGAGACTTTGCCGTGTTATTTTCAATCAGTCCCCCCCCGATGCAGTTGCCAGCCCTTCACATTAGCTCTCCCTCCCTGTTTTCCTGACCCTTCCATACCTCCCGTCTCCACCCCCCCACCCCCTCACAACCAACTCTCAACCCTAGCTTGCCTCCAAGGGATCAATTGTACAACAAATTCAATGAATTCTTTGGCAGGGCCCCGTATTTCCTCCGAGAGCAACGGTTGCTCTTGAGCTCTGAGTGAAAAGACGATGGGAAAGGAGAGATAGGGAGAAACAAGTGAGCGAGAACGAGTGAGGCACTGAAAGAGAGATGAGCAGAAAGGGAAAGAGCACCTTTGAGACGGCTGAATATTTAGCAATGGGCTTTGACGAGGCTTGGCAAAGATAGGTGCTGCATTGGGGACTCTAAATGAAAAGGCGCTAGACGGAAATGAAAGGGGGGCAAAGGATAAGATCAGGAAATACAATAAGCAGCTGTCTTGTAAACACGCCTTGATGTCAAAAACAGATAATAAAAAGAACTGGCTGATGAAGCAGTACTTTTATTTTGCTTGACAGAGGGGTGTGTCCAGGTCATTATCTTTTGGGATGGGTTGAGGAAGCGTTTCTGGCATTACGCTGACACCATCATTATTTGTTTGAGCAGCTAAATAGCTCTTTGTAGTTTTGTTACATTTCCTCCCTTCCTCTCCCTCAAACTCCCGCCTCCCCTAGTCTCCTTTCACAATCTGTTAAGGTAAAAGTGAAGAGGAAAGACCTTACAATACAATCATAGACAGAGCCAGAGTACTTGCTATTCAGTGCCATGCTGTGAATTAAAACATCCCTCTGAGACACACACACACACACACAAATACCAGCTAATAAGATTCATAATGCATATGAGTGGAATATGTAAGTAAAGATTTGGCATTGTTATTGATTTTATTCATGCAGTCTATAAAAGGGCCATCATAACAGCTAATTAGTTGTAGCTGGCCTTATACATTATGTATCTTTTCCAATATAGAACAAAAGAATAGCTGGCGTTTCTAACATATGCCTCCAAATGCTCAACAGTAATGCTAATTATACACATATGTGTGTTCTTTTGAAGTGATTATGTGTGAATTTCTTTCCCCCCAGAGGGACTTCTAAAATGACGGGGCAAAGTAAGAGGATGAAGGACATCATGTATACCAAAGGACGTTCCAGCACACTAATGAGTGGTGGGATCACTGTAACTCTTTCACACAACGACAAGAGTTTAGAAATCAAGTGCATGACTTCAGGAGATTGTTCTAATTGCATATAGTTAATAAATAATGGGTCTCTTTCCAGATGTATTACACACATAATGTACAGATTTCACATATTAATTTCAAGTGCGCACTGCATTTAAGAACAGTAGAATTAGATACAAGTTTAAGACTTATCCAGAATAGAAATGCTAAATAAACGTAGGTTTAGTCTGTATTTAGCCTGTATCATTCTATGTATTATTATAACATACATGTGCAAAAGGGATGTCAATACTTACGAGGAGTCAGACAATCCTGTGTCCGCTGTGTACTGCTTTGCTCATGTAGCTGACTGCGTTAGATTGCGCTGTGGCAGGTAAGTCTTACTTCTCGACAGTTTGAGCGTTGCCATGTGTCTTTCTATAAGCAGAATCATTGTCGGTGTAAAGACTGAAAGAATGTCAACACAAACTCATTACACAGTCTTATAGTCTGCGTCTATTCTGCTTACATCTTGCAATTAACGGTGATGTCAGCTACTGCAGAGCTCTAAAAATGCACATAATTGTATCCATCATCCTTAGCTGTGTTAAGCTTTGCAGATACATTTTATTTCCAATCCAGAACACTGAAATATTTTATTTTACTGTAGTCCCCCCCCACAAAAAAAATATACATCTCCAAAATTTTTCGTACATGTGCTGTGACAGTGAAGGCTATTCTATTCTATATTATTATAATGTATATTTTTAGATAAACTCTTCTTTTTGAGACGATTATGTTGCCTTTTATTTTTTCAGAAGCTCTTTAGCAATCTAATTAACGCACAAACCTGAAGAAAGCTGTAACAATGTGGCCTTTCCACAAAAACAAGTCTAATGAAATTTATTTAAAAAAAAAGTAAAAAGGGAGTTAAAAAGGTAAATAAAAAGTAAACTCATTGTGAAAAAAGACTGATAATCAATAATTAATTATAATATATGTACATGTGCGGTTTACTGCTGATGTATGATTACATTAAGTCCGATATACAGACAGTTACCGCAAGACAATGTGCAGATCGATATGATTATATGTACCTATGTGTGTGCACTGATAAAGTTCTAGCTGACATTTTTAGGTATAACGATTTTTTTCATACTTTTGTATAACAGCTGATTGAACTGCTTTATACCTTTTGAAGACATCAGACATCCAAATTTGTGCAGAGAGCAGCTCAAGAGAGAAAAGGCATTTCTGTGAATGCTGACGCTACAGTGAAGCCACACAGCGGTGACAAATGAAGCAGCCCACGCTTAGCTGGACGGCTGGGCGTGATACATGAACCTCATTGTACACTACAGACAACCACATTTGTTGCCGATTTAATGGTGTGTTTAATTAGCTTTTAATCATATTTTGATTCGGCCTCTTTCACTTCTGTGGACTAAACCTGGATTTCTCCCCGAGTTCATTAGCTCAAAGACAAATGCCCCATCGTTTCCGGTGACGTCCTTCAGACCTCAGGCAAACCCACGCTTTCATTTAGATCACTCGTGTGAATAACATGTAGATTCTGACAAGGCTGATTATGAACGGCATTCATCAGGTAAGAAATCAAGTCATCCTGCAGAAAATGCCTGAAAAATGAGAAACCAGGCTGCCTCCATTTATTGCCGTCCGTCTGCTCCGTGTAGTGACGTGCTCCCGAACTCTACACAGGAGCCAAACCACCATGCATTTTTAATTTGCTTTGTCTCTGTGACTTGCAAGGTGTCTAAATGAGATAAACGTCACGCTCCAGAGGTCATTCCAAATTCTCGACTGAAGTCCTGGTCATTTCTCCAAAATCTAAAAGCGGTAAATAAAATTTTCCTGTACCTTCAGCTCAGCGTGCCCTTTCAGAGAGTTGTTGTTAACTCCCCAAAGTCACTTTCCCTGTCTGTCTTAAGAACGGAGTTAGCGGAATGGTTTCCGCCTCATTTCCTAGGCAACCTCTGAAACCGACTCCTGTGTCAGGCCAACCTGTGCTGACAACCCCCTGCTGGAGCACACACACACACACACACACACACACACACACACACTCGCGCGCACACATACGTGCGCACAGTTAACAATGTGCCGTCTGAATTCCAGCATGATGTCTTGGATCTTCTCCCTCTCTTCTCAAATCTTGATTGACTAGCTTCTGCTCACAGGCTGCCAACCCTCCAGGGTCATT
Source organism: Tylochromis polylepis (assembly GCA_015107715.1). Classification (NCBI taxonomy): domain Eukaryota; kingdom Metazoa; phylum Chordata; class Actinopteri; order Cichliformes; family Cichlidae; genus Tylochromis; species Tylochromis polylepis. Next base: position 3,617 of record VVHJ01043138.1, on the reverse strand, counting down.
TATGCTGCGGGGAGAAGAAAGGAGATGGCGAAAAGAGACAGATCAGAAAGAAAAGCCCAATAAGGGGAATGAATAGCAGAGGTGAAAGAAAAGAGGAGGCCAGTCTCATGTCTAGCTGTCAAAAGCTCCCACTTTGTGAAGCTGAAAACCTTGTCTCTTTTCTTCCCGCTTCCTCCCGATTTTCTTTTTATTTTAGTAAGCTCCCTCTGGGATTTTGTCATTAATTTATTTTTGTGGAGCGAAAAGTTGGACTTGAGCTGGAAAAACAAGAGTTTGTCAACCTTGGAGCCAGGGCCACACAGTGAGAATGCATTACATGGAGATCAGTGTGGGAGATTTTAGCTACACATCAAACAAA
>VVHJ01043137.1:0-11954 GCA_015107715.1 Tylochromis polylepis | reverse complement strand
CCACACTGCATCACACACACACACACACACACACACACACACACACACACACACACGCACGTTTGCCACACGGAATGAAACAATGTAAAAGCTGCACGTTCGTTTTGTGACGAAAGCCCCTTTGCCAGCCTTTAAATGTTAACCAGGTGCTGACTGTTAACAGCGCATGCTCACACCTCTAACACTTCTCAGCACTTTAATAATAACGCCGAGCTGTTCTCAAACTGCAGCAGAGATCCAGTTTCCCACACTGCCACTCAGCTCTGATGTTCATGGAAACATTTGTTTTTATATTCATCTTTCTTTGGCTGTTTACGAAAAAGCATCATCCACTATTTTCAATTTGGAAATGACTGGAAAGGTCATCATATGATGAAAACGGCGTGAGTCACAGAGGAAGTGTCCAGTGAAAGAACCCAAGATGGAAACTGACCATAAAACTCCTTTATGGACGTGCTGTCACAGCGCTCACGCCCACACAAGCCCTAAACTGCTTTAAAGTCGTGTACTTTACAACCAGGGATCCTTGCTTAATTTGACTGTTTCCAGGTAAATCAAAGCTCTTTCACAAACACCTCTGACCTGTGGGGCACCGTGTCAAAGGTTAAGAGCTCGTTTTGTTTTGCAGGGCTGGACTCCTTCAGCTGACGGCAGGAAATCCCGTCTCCTCATCTGTTTGTGCCAAAAAGTGATCACCTGCCATGAACTGATTTCCAATGTTTTCCGTGTGTTTTTATGTGTAATATCTTTACGTGTGCTGGTAATTAGACGTCAGTGAACAGGGTTTACAAAGGGGTTATATATAAAATGTAAAAATGACCCGTTTTTCAAGCATCTTTATAACTCTGTGTTATTGTACTTACATTATAACCAATCTGGTTCTTTTTGTCCACTTAAAATATGTTTACAGAACTATTGTTATATTTGTTGTAATTTCTGCTGTCCTCTTGGCCAGATTACTCTTAAAAAAAGACATTTTTAATGTCAATTAGTTTTTTTTTAAGTGGATTAAAAAAGGATATATAAAATCACTGCCAAAAACTGATTGCGGCTTCTACCTTGTGAAAACAATGTTTTTGTGGATCAAGATGACTTGATATCATTCATGAGGGATGCATTTGACATATGTTTCACATATTATAGACCAACAAGTTATTTATAGCAGTTTAAATACCAGCAATCAGTTTTTGGCAGACGATCATTTTCTGGCACAACACCGGCACGGCGTCACATTCTGCTCTCAACGGCAACAACTTCCTAATAAAGAAAACTGTGGCTGAGGAACTTTAACTCCAAGATCTTCCAGAAATTCCAGTAATTAAATTCACCTTTGCAGCTCAAACAATTATTAAACCCTTCATCAAAAAGCAGAAGAAGGAAGTCACAGAAAAACTTGACGCTGAATATTTGTGTGATTGCACTGCAGCAGAAAAATACAACGAAGGGCTTTCTTTTAGAAAACCGCGTATTAAATCAATGCACAGCGTCAGTGGAGAATATCGTATTTGAATCTGACACAGTGGCTCTGAGACAAAAGTACTGTGGAGATTAAATCCATCTTAATGAAATGAAATATTTGACAGGAAAAGTGGAAAAAAAGCAGTTATCTTCACTTTTGTGAAACAAATGATCATCGTTTAATCCCACTGTGGCAGATTGCGCGGTCCTCGCCACCTGAAAAATGACTAAATATCGTCTCCAAGGTGACGTGACGCAGAGGCTTTGTAGTTTTTGCTTGTTTGTTTGTTTGATTGTTTTTTAATAAATTCAGTGAAATGCAAATCTTGCTCCTGGATTCTTTTTGATGCATTTAAAAGAGCTGTGCTTATTTATTTATTACTGGATGATTCGTTTTGGATATTTCGTTCCTCCAGAAACAAACATCGAGTCTCTTGGTAAAAATGAATATGCAGAAATGGCTTCTGTTTTTTGATGATTTTTTTTCAGTTTACACTGTCACCTTCATATCACTCCAGGATTAAATCACTTTTTGTTCTGACTGGTATTATTGGTAAGAAGAAAAAAAAAGTAGTTCAGGCCAAGATAATGGTTAATGGTGTGAAACTGGATATTATCTGATTCTATTGATCTGTTTTTCAAGGCACCATCTGTCTGTGTATCTTTGTAGTTTTATCTTCAGTTTGAAGAGCCCTGTTGGCTGTTGGACTCATGATCAGCTCACTGATGAGTAAACTAAACCTCAGGAGTTTCTCCCACATGTTGTTGTTGTACAAGAATGATTACGACCACATATCTCCTCGTCCTGTCTTTCTCAGCCACGCCGTGTGACTCAATCAACAGGTTTAAACCAAGTGACAACCTCCAGGGCTCAAACAGATGTGCTGCAGTTCCTCTAATGGCCTCTTGAAGCTGTGTCCAATAGCCACTAAGTTTCTGTAGACCTCCAGGTTAAAATCAAGCGACGTCCTCTGGAGCTGAAAAAGGAAGCCTACGTGGAAGTGGCAAGTTCTGCAGTTCCTCCAGAGTCCTCTAGGTGTGTTGTTGGGGGGCAACTACAACGCTGACATGGAAGCTTGGAGTCCAAAGCCAGAAGGTTTTCAACTTTATGTTGGCAACATTCTTGGCTTTCCCTTTTAGTGACTAACTGTGAGGACCATTCATATGAGTATTTATTGATTTGTCCCTTAGTTTTACTTGAACTTTGTGTTTCGTTGTCATTTGATGTTTGTTTTTATGCCATGAACGTGTGTGTTACCTATCAAGGTGTAACAAGGAAGTCAAGAACCATCAACACATGAGGCTCAGAGAAAATACTTCATAGGTTCTGCACACAGCACATGTTTCAGGGCATTTCCTGCTCCAAAGGGGACTGAATAATGTGGACATAAATTCAGTGGTCACTGCTCGATGCTGACCGATGGAAATCTCCACTGCTCTATCCGTCGGAGCAGAAATGATCTTTGTGTCTCCCCTTCGTCTCCACCTGCAGCTGCTCCTACAGTCTGCATGGCAACCAGGCTGAAGCTCAGTCACATTTACAAGCAAAAACCTTCCTAAATCCTTCACGTGTCCACTCGCTTCCTGATAACGTCGCCAAGAGCTGCCAAATGTTTGGGGGGTTTTTTCTCCTAAAATTACACAATGCAATACTGTTAATGCATAAATCCACCTGTATTATCACACAGTAGCTTTCAGTGGTACAAAAGCTTAAACCGAAAGGTTACCGATCCTGTTCCCAGGAACAGTGAGCTCTGTTTGAGGTGATGGCAACACAAAGCTTGATATCTTGCTCCAGCGTGTTCCTGCACATGCTTTTGTTTTCTGCTCTCCAAACAAAGTTCATGCAACCAAAGTCTGTCAGCAGGTAAACATGCATGCAGAGTGTGCGTGATGGCACTGTGTCTGCAGACAGAAATCAGAAGGCTCACAGCACTAAAAGTCTACTGCAGATTCTTCTATGTGCAACAATTAGTGCTTGCAATGCTCATGAAATCCCCTCTTGCTATGGGACATAGAAGAGCTCCCATCTTTGCATTAAAGCTGGCAGAAAAAGAGTGTGACATTAATTGTTTAACGACTCATAAGTAACCATAAATAAGAAAAAAAATGTACTGTGAGATTTCTACGTTTCTCATTTTTTACATTTTACTACATGTGGCCTCTTGCCTCCTGCTGACAGCTGCTTTGTTTGTTCGAGGGTTTAATATTTAACTCAGTCACGCACGTCTGTTTCTAACCAGCTGACTACCCTCCCTTTCAGATCACAGGTCCAATAACTGAGTACTGAACTGAGAAAACTGATAGGTGTCATCAAGCCTGTGCAGAGTGTCACTTGAAGCCGGACAACACTCAGAGACCGATGGTCTGTCCATCTACGTTGCTCTCTGTTTGTGTGCGCCTTTGAAGGTTGTCGTCTTCCGGAGTCATCTTCTGCATTTTGCTTTCCTTGGAACTGAACAGAGATGGGACCTCGTACAGGAGGTGAGAACATCTCAGTTTACTTCTGGACATGTGAGAAAAAAAACAAAAACGCCTGAGACACTCACAGGAGCCATCAGCAACTCCACGAAGAATAATCAAAATACGAGAAATTACAAAAAAGTTGTAAGAAAGTCAAAGTTATTTTATTTGTTATTTATTTATGTTTTAGTCCCAGAGCTGTCTGTATTACGTCAGTAACAGCATCTTCTTAGTTGATCCTACAAGAGCATCAGCGGCTGGCAGATGGTACTCCTGCATGTGTCACTGATGCAGCGTAATTACAGTTAATAGAGAGCAGCTTGTGGGGTTCATTCTTATTATAAGCTTTAAAAAATAATGTTTCTTTTACATTTTTATTACATGAAAAAAAAATTGTCTCGTAATACTCAAAATTTTTCATCGACAAAGCTGCATGTATTTACTTCACTACACGAGGAAGACGGTACATTATCATCCTGCAGAGGAAGTATTGCGAGGACTCGAAGGCAACCGTTTGCTTTGTGAAGCAAGTAAATGCACTTTATTGTTTTACTGTCATTTTATTATCTGGGTGAATCTTCACTGAATCAGCCCTTCATAATAAAATGACCTAAATGTGGCTCTCTATGTGTGCTGAGTGCTATGGCATCATATTTTCTTCTAATACATTTATGGAAATAAATAAACAGAGATGACAAGATTTCGGTGGTAGTTGGACCACGGGCAGAATCAGTTTTATCACAAAGTTTTATTTCACCACGTCTGCTTCAACACATTAACGGCATTTTACACTTCAAGTCAAATCGTCAGATTTCTTTTGTGTGTGGGAGTTTGATCTTCGAAGCATCTGCATCTTGCAGCGTTCCTGTAGGGGTGGTTTGGTCTCGTCCCTCATCATCACTGTGAGAGTTCATGTTCATATTTTTACAGACACTTTTGACTGTTTTAACAGTAGCGTTTCAAAGACTGTAAGGGAGCGGAGCGTCCAACACATTCTCACGCTCAGCTCATCGTATAACGATTAGGAGCCCCTGGCCTCACATGTTAATGGTTTAACACAGGGGTCTCCAACTCCAGGCCTCGAGGGCCGGTGTCCTGCAGGTTTTAGATCTCACCCTGGGTCAACACACCCGAATCAAATGATTAGTTCATCAGCAGGCCTCTGGAGAACTTCAAGACATGTTGAGGAGGTCATTTAAACATTTAAATCAGCTGTGTTGGATCAAGGACGCATCTAAGACCTGCAGGACACCAACCCTCGAGGCCTGGAGGTGGACACCCCTGGGTTAACCTCTTAACTCACAGTGCTCTGCTACTTTAGCGACCTCAAGAAGCTGTTGTGTCCTCTATATACTATAAGTTTTTTATACTTGAGTTTAGGAGATGATCAAAGACACCCCAACTTTAACCACGTCTTCCGTCTAAAACTGCTTCTCTGCTTTCATGACAACTGCACCAGAGCAAATATGGCTTCAGTGTCACATGCAGACTTTGACCTACGTGCTAAAAAAAAAAAAGGAGAGAAAAAAATGACGAGTTGCCGTTAAAACCACCAGAAACTAAGACAAGTTTCATCTGTTGGTCCGGGGCGAATGTGCCGCCGCGGCGAGGCGCTCATCACGCCGCCTCGTCTCGCAGCAGAAGGACCAGGGCCACCCTCTCCACGCGACTCAGTCAACGCCATGGACTCTGTCAGCCCTGCTTATCTCTGCTATTTAAAGGAGCATCGCTTCTTATCAAAGCACGTTTGAACTGAGTTGTTGGGAGTTAAATTAAGGAAGTCAAACACAGAACTGGGTCAGCTTTAATCGTTATTTTGTCGTTATTATTGAAAACGTTTATTGAAAGTCTCCATCTCATCACTTCAGCACTCACTTTCTGTCCTGGGCCAGGTTTCCTTTCCTTTTTTCCCCCTGACGGGTGGGGTAGTGCAAGGAATTGAGGGAAGAAGTATAAATGCATGCATACATATCCATTATTGCTACAATCTGTATATTTTAATTCATTTAAAGGTGACTTAATGTGACTAATTCTACTCTTGGCTCTGTGTAACATCAGCCAGAGGAAATGTCTCTAATGTGGCCACCGCAGGCACACGGCTCTGACTCAGAAACCTCGCTCGCCTGCTGCTCAAACCTGTCTGTGACCTGCAGATGATCAGAACGGTGCTGGCCTAGATGGAGAGTCGGCTCAGAGGGCAGGGAACTAAAATATAACTTGTTCAGGGAGCAAACTATGAGAGTGAGCCAAAGAAAAGTCATGCAGGGCTCCAATAGTAAACCAGAGCAGGAAGTCAAGAGCTTCATGTCAATATTCATTTGGTAAATAAGTCAAATGTTTTTGCAGAAATGTCAAATATAATCAACAGAGTATTAAGGTTATAAAAACATCTCTGTCTCCATCAGTCACGTCATCTAAGGACGTGAAAGCTGTCGCAGGTGGAGGTGGCGCAGTTTGTGGCGGAGGTCGGGGAGAAGCCCGGGTCAGAAGTTGCACTGATGGACACGCACACAGCAGAGGACTAGTCGGTCTCCCCAGCACCTCCTGTTCCTCCTCCCTGGTGCTCTCCAACCCCAAATCCGGTAATAAAAATGCTCCTCACCTGTACACAGTGAAAGAACTGGTTTAGACATTGCTAGCATCTTCTTTTCTTCTTTTCTTTTCCAAATACGGAAACCAAATTGTTTTTTAGTTTGTCGTAAGAATCTGCCAAATCAAACTTGGAAAGTTACCCACTGTGGCGACTCCTTGTGAGCAAAGGAGCAGCCAAAAGTAGCTTGCATTCGATATAAAATGTCTGTACTGGTCATTTCATTCTGTTTGCTTTATTTATTCCACATTTATCGTTTACTTTTGTCTCAGTCCTCAAGAGACCAGTGAGCAAAGAGGAGCTTCAAGAACCAGGAGGACCCTACATCAGGAAAACCTTCACGGTAAATTCGTTTTGCACACTTGAAAGACTTTTCTATTAAGCTGAGGGGAAAACTTGTAATATTTGTTTTCATAGTACAAGAGAAAAATGACTAAATGGGCCACCTTATTTCTTTAAAAACGCTGTCCTGTTATTTTAATGTGAACATATTTCAAAAATGATTGTAAATGACGTTCATGCTAGAGTGAGTGTAACAGGTGTCAGGGAAGACAACTGCTTCACGGGCTTCATGAATAAAGCACTGGATGAGAGAGACGATGTCTTTTTCATAGCACATGCGCTGCAGATAAATGTGAGACTATCATCTGTGCGTCCGCAGATTGTCGGTGATGCAGTGGGCTGGGGGTTCGTGGTCAGAGGAAACAGGCCGTGCCACATCCAGGCGGTGGAGCCTCAGGGTCCAGCTGCTCTTGCAGGGATGAAGGTAAGCATGACAGGACATATAGCTAATGAAGGAAGCCCAGTCAGAACCAAAGCAGTTAAAAGTACAGAGGGCAAATTAAAAAAAAAAAAAAATAAAGCCATTTTGAACCTTCTGAAATAAACTAAAGTGCAGAACAGGAAGAAGCTGCTGCTGTGAATTTATGCACAAAGTGTCTATATATTGTGCTGAAGAGATACCAACTGAAGCTGAACTAGGACCGGACTGGACTTTTGTGTTATGACAATTTGTACCACAAAATGGTTATGGGCGGGCAAAAAGCAAACTCTTTTAAGGAAATGATGTTGATTTCAGCAGAGGATACTTAAAGAAAAGTTCTTACTTCCTGTCTTGTTTCCTGATCCGCAGGTTCGCCAGTTTGTGGTTTCAGTCAGCGGCCTCAACGTTCTCGATCTGGACTACCGGACAGTCAGCCATCTGATCCTAACGGGACCCAGAACCGTGGTGATGGAAGTAATGGAAGAGACTGAAAACTGAGTGTGACCTGCGTGTGCACCCTGGTTGAGTTTTTCCTACAAAGACTGCAAAGGTGCAATAATGATAGAGGAGAACCGTTTGTTAGGGTTACATAGGAAGCCTTCTGTCTTTAAACTGTGGCTGAACTGATGATGGGTGCGGTTGTCTTCAGGGGTGACACTTTTGTAGCCACGTACATTTGAAAGGCGATTTTACAAAATCCGAGCAGCTTCATCAGGAATGAGCCGGGATGAGGCTCCAGTTCAGAATTCATCAGTTAAAGAGGTGAAAGCTTTCTATTGAAATAAATGTTCAGCCACGAAATATTTTTTCACACATGCGCTCTGGACAATTTCAAGAAAATCAGGACGGGATATTTTCCACAGTTACTTCTGCCGTGTAGCACACATGCTGCAGGAAATAGTCCAGTTCCGATCCTTTAAACTACTGGAACTAACAATGATACGAAGCTGCTGAATGCAGTGTGTAGGAGGCGGCACACACGGTGCCAGCGTGCGTGGGACATTAGCTGTTACTAGCAACAATGTGCTGGCTTTCCCCTAAAACGACCAGCAGAATGAAAAGCTGCTTTTGAATGAGAAAGGCTGAGTAATTTCTTCTTATTAATTATGATATTTTCTTTGTCTAATGTTAGCAGGCCCTTCTGTTATACAGTCTAAATGCGTTGTGGCCCAATGAGTTCCATAAGAACACAGTGGACCGGAGGAGACGTCACAGAGCTGTCCACTTCCACAGCCACTCCTGGAGCGCGCGTGTTGTTGACAACATTGTTGCTTTTTTCTCACCGTGATGGTTTGGACTTTTAACCCCACGCGCCACCTCACTGCCTCGTCCACACACAAATACATTACTTACATCCATCACAACAGTGTTTACACACACACACACACACACAGAAGAACAAGCCTGGAAGCGCGCACGCTTCCTGCTCTTTACCCCTTCAGCGTGTTGACCTTTCCATCTGCTCGTGTCTGATTCCCAGAAAACAAGTGACGAGTATAAAGAAGTGTGAAGATCCACTTGCACTCACAGACGGAGCAGGCTGTAACTGCGTAGTTGGGAAGCCTCTCTGAAGGTTCTCTTGTTCTTTTATCTTTTTATGCCTGTTTTTTTACAATGCGCGTGCGCACTGCAAAATCTCCAGCGTTAAACTGACACTAGAAAGTGTCTATATGGGCCCACTCTTCTGAGTGTTAAATGAACACTTTCGACAGTGTTATATTTTCATTTGCTAACACTGACATATTACGAGCATTTTTAGTTATTTTCCAGCATTAGAAAATCAGCACTGCTCAGTGTTAGTCACGCAAAAGTGTGGACCCATATAGACACTTTCTAGTGTCGATTTAACGCTGGAGATTTTGCAGCGTGTGTGTGTGTGTGTGTGTGTGTGTGAGGGATATTTCTCCATTAATATGTATAGCCTCTCGGCGGGCAACATCTTGCTCTCTGCAGGAGGATTCTGGAGACTCGCGAGCCTTTTGGCTCCTCTTGCATCGTTAGCGCCGGTTTTCATGCAGGCGGTCAGAAGGATCATTGTTTTAAAATACCAGCTGCGGGAGATTTTACTGAGAAGCTGAATTTTTAAAACGTGTTTCACTTTTTCCACTTTCCAGCAGACGTAATAATCAGTATTTAAAGTGTAATTGTATCTATCGCCTCTTTGCTTAACTGTTTTTAATTTGCTTCAAAATACTGTCTCGTTTCTTTTATCTGTGCGTGTTTGATTGCTTGTGTTTCAGTTTTGGTTGTGACTGTACATGAGCTTTCTTTTTTTTTAACGCTGACGACAAATAAATCATTTAAAAACCCTTCAGTGAGAAAGACACGCTCTCCTGTTGCCTCCTTCATTCGCGTATCAGTCGGAAGAACAGAACGTTCACAGAAATGTTACGAAATGTATATCAATACATAGATCAAATACATCGATCAATTTATGCTGTTTAACTGTTTGTTTCCAGCAACTTTCAATATTTGCGATGCTTAGAAAAGGAACTAAAATCATTACAGATAATCTCATCCTCCCACTGACTGATGGGCAGGAGCTTCCATGTTTGCTCTGGTTTCTCTCACCATCACCAAACATTCAGCGTTAATGCTCAGTAATGATGAACACTTCATCTCAAGAGTTTCTTGGTTAAATTAAAGTTAGAAAAACTAGCCAGCTCATCAAAACAGGGCTTTAATGATCTCAGAGTTTCAGAATGTGCACTGTTGTTCCAAGAAGATATTACAGTTGACCCAAAGGAGCAAAGTTCACCATCTCCTGTTTCACCGCTCGCTTTTAACCCTTTATAGCTGCTGCCAGGGGCGAGTCTGGAAGCTTTGTTTCACCTTTTCAGCTTCACTTTCATTCTCTCCCGTGCCCTGCTCGTCACTACCGCAGCTTTCACTTCAAGTTTCTTATCTCTTATTGTCATATTCGGGTTCTTGCCCTTGTCTCAAGAATGGCCTTCCTAAAAAGTTCCAAGGAGTGTCAGAGTGGTCTTCACTCTGAGCTTGTAGGAACACATTCGACACAAGCACACAAGTCTGCCAACAAGCTGTAATACTGCACAGCTCTGGCTGTGAGCACAGAAGCACCACGCGCCTCACTTTAAAACCTTTTGTCTGTGAGGGGAAGATCGTTCAGAAGAACACGGTTCTTCACAGAAGTAGCTAAAGTGGCTTATTTCAGATAGAGAATGAATGGAAGGGCTCATGAATTATGCAAAGCTACTTAAGAGTAGATAAATAGTCACACATCGGGATGAGATTAAAAAAAAAAAAAAAACTATTACCAGCCAGTAGAATGGAAAATAAACCTTAGAACCAACAAAGCAAATGAATTTGTTATAAACCAAGTGATTATAATCCGTCAGGTCACAGACACCTGATGGAACCAAGTCACAGACTTCTACAGAAACCACAGCGTCTGATGACGACAGAAACGTTTAAGGTCATGAACTGATGGCATCTGAAACAGGATGACATATTAAAACAAAACACTACAGGACATCAGACCGAAGTGGAGACCAGCAGAAGTCTCACCAAAGGCTCAGAAACTACTCGAGTCGTTATAATTTAGAAACCAGCATCTTCAAAACTACAGCAGGCTATGATAATATATAATACTTTGAATCTCATGAAAGACTCTGGCCAGGATTTGACATAAGAGTGACTGTTGACCAATAAACTCACTGTCATTGTGAAGAGTAATGTACAGGAAGGGCCAGCAGAAGGTTAAAGGATATTTTTAGTGTAGACATCGCCATGTTAGTCAGAAGGGGTAGCCATACTGCTCGACCGGCCTGGTAATGCTAGAATAGAGTCCCACTGTAACCCAGAGAGGAAAGAAACATCAGGATATGATTACAGCATGTTTTCCTCTTTATCCCCTGGATCATGGCAGATGTGTTGACAGCTAACAGTGGATAGTATTGCATTTACAGCTGCACAGCTCTGATTCAAGAATGGCTACGCCAACAGCAGCGTGTTGGATGGCTGGAATAATAGCGAGCTGCTAACACGGTGAGCGCGCGCAGTCCAAAAGGTCAGACAGGAACAAGAACGCACAGAACCAGCAATGTGCTCAGCAGCTTCTCGCAGAGTAGACAGAATTTATGCCCCTGCGTTGGTGTTGTTTCTGTAACACAATAATGAATGTTGCTTCAGAATAATTAATGCAACAGTCCAATCACATTGTTATGATGTATTAGCTTTGTGAATATGCTAAAGTGGCAATGATTCTACTTTGAGTTACTTCGTTTGAAGCTAGTGTTGGTGCATGTACTATCACGGTCCTGGGACGGTGACCCAGTGTTTTGTGTTATTATTAATCTTTGATTTCATCATGGTTTATCGTTTTGGTTTATGGTTCTGTATTTCTAGTTCTTGGGTTTAGTTCTGTCTCCATGTTTATTCTCTTGCTCCCCTGTCACTCCTGTCCCTGTGCTCCATGTTCCCTCTGTCTCAGTGTCAAGCCCGTCTGTGCCTGTCGTGTGTTTCCTGTTTTATTTTGATAGTCCCTGTCCTGTGTGCAGTGTGTCTGGTTTTGCTTCCCTCGTCTCCCTAGGTCTGATTTGTCCCAGCTGTGTTACCAGCTGTTCCCCATCCTCTGGTTGTCCTGCTTGTGTATTTAAGTCCTGTATTTCACTCTGTTGGTTGTTGTGTTGTACCTTCACTGTGCTGTGTGGTTTTTTC
>VVHJ01043122.1:21681-41671 GCA_015107715.1 Tylochromis polylepis | reverse complement strand
CTCCCCCAGGAGAACAGTTTGAGCAGAGTTCTCCTTTTTTTTGTCTCCTCTACTTTCCCATTGTGTTGTGCATTTCATTGTTTTCTTCCTGCAATCACCTGTTCTGACCTGTCTCCCCAATGTGATGTTTGTGAAATGTATGTATGGCCGGAAGAGGTTCAATTTCGTTGCAGGCAACTGCAATGACAATAAAGGCTGTTCATGTTCAAGATTCCATAGGAACTGCTTGGGGTCATTTTTGACCCCACTTGTGGAAGAGTGGGGTAGTGATACAAAAACTGCAATTTCTTAAAATTAATGAAAAAATAAATAGAAATGCAAATGGCCTCATGTCATAAAGATGTTTTATGAGGACTACCTGGAATATGAATATATTACAACTTTTCATTTTAAAGATTTTGAAGAATTCCAACCCGTGGTGTCATTTTTGACCCCACGTGTGCATCTAAGGGTTAAAGTGGAAAGATGGCTTCTCAACTAAAATACATCTTGTAGGTCTTGATGACATGAAGTCTGGCTTTTTTGAGGCGCTTGGCAAAAGTAAAACCTATCCACTCTAGGCAGCATTTGGAGACAGTAATATATGGCTTTATTACATCTCGGCTGGATTACTGTAACTGTTGGGCTAAGCCAGTAGTTGAAAATGCTGCATCGTGTCTTTTTCCTGGGACACGTAAAGAAAGGTACATAGCACCTGTTCTGGCTTCACTCCATTGGTTGTCTGTGCTCTTTAGAGTCAGTTTCAAAGTTCTCGTATTTGTTTTTAAATCCTTAAGTGGTCTTGTCTGAGCTGCTTTACCTCTACACTCCTGTCCGAGCTCTCGGGTCATATGACCAGTTGCTCCTGCATATACAGAATTCTAAGCGGAAGCTCAGAGGGGACAGTTACCTGAGTTGTCAATTTTAAAACTCAATCTTAAAACACATTTATCTTCCCTGTCCTTCGACCCAGCATGAGACACTGATTTGTTTTTACTGTAGTATGATATGGTATTTCAAAATGTAAAAAAAAATCTGCAGTCATCTATCATAATTGTGACACGTCAGGAAAGTGTAACCTGTGTTGTTTCCATCACAGATGAAGATAAGAAGGAGGACCAACAGGGGGCGTCATCCTCTGACCCTCTGGACTCTATCTATAGAGAAGTTCTCAGGGAGCAGGAGGTGAAACAAGCTTCACAACACAAATCTGAGGGAGAACCAACAGGAGCACCACACACAGCTGAATCTGACCAATCACAAAACTCACAGACAGACAGAAATCAATCGAGAGACGCTTCTGACAGTCCGTCAGACCTGCAGGCTGGAAACAGTCACTTGTCCATCCAGTCAAACTCAGTTTCAGACACCTCAGATCAGCAGCACGTTGAAAACAGACCAGAGCAACTGCGACTGGCTCTTCCGAGACAGATTAACATAAGCCAGCCAATCAGCAGCCTGTACGGAGCAGCAAAGGCGGGGCCAAGCAGACCACTGACTGTGACGGGGGCGATTGAGACGATTACAGATGAAGAAATCCTGAACAACCGGGAATCAGAAGAAGGGATCTGGAGCATTCCAAGGTTCCGAAACTACCAGCCGGGGAAACCCTCCAAGGTCTCAGCAGCTACCTTTACAAACCTCACACCTTCATGATGATCCTGAAAGATTAGTTGCTTTATTTTTAGGGCAGCTGTGGCACAAAAATATTACTTCCGCAGTTTCTGCTCTCAGCACTTCCCAGACTGTTGTTTCTATCTAACATAGCTACCGTTAAAGGCATTACATCATCTGAAAGTGTGCACATCCACCTCAGCGTGTGGTGTATTTATTCCCTGTTCCCCATAGGGATAACATTAAAGGCACAGTGAAGCTGTATGTTGACTGCACAGTAACGCAGCTAAAATGACACATTAAAATGGAACAAATCATCTCACAGCAATTAACGGCCTTTAAGATGTGCAGGTTGAGAGGCACTCACTTGTAAATTGGGCTTGATGATAATTGTTATATACTGTAATTATCGTGTCCTGCGAGCAGAGCAAGTTTCCTTGAAACAGAGGGCCGCATCCTGGTATCATCAGATGTACTTTCAACACAACACAGTGTGACAGTCAAGAGATGGGCGGTACTGCACACAACCAGCTTCACTGTGCTTTCTCTCTCTTTGTGTAGATCCTGTGTGTGAAGAACTTGAGCCCACAGGCGTCAGTGGCCCAGCTGGTGGCGCTGTTCTCCAGATTTGAGAGGAAGGACGGGCCCCCAGTGCTTTACCGGGTGCTGACTGGGAGGATGAAGGGTCAGGCTTTCATCACTCTACCAGGTGAGAAAGATAAGAGATGAGAGTCAGGTGGTCTGCGGGCAAAACGATCTGCAATTCAGCCAGGGGTGCAGCAGGGGGCGCTCAAGGAGATAGTACTCAATGAATAGGACAGCTAGAATAATTCTTTACACCAGCTTCTACACAAAAAAACTACATGTTGTTTCAGTTTTTGCAAGTGTAGCATCCTAAATGAGCCTGTGCCCGAAATGCTGACATTCTGCTAAAACATGCTGATTGGTCCAGTTGGTTTTTACAAAAAAATCCAATTTCTTGATGAGACCACCTGAAAAATTGGCGTGTTAAACAGAGTTAAAAAGTATGTTTACAGCCTATGGATGGACTTTCTGCCCTCCACTGAAGGGGAATTTTTTTTTTAATGACTCGTCCACCTGGATATTAGAGTTAGGGGCATGGCTGCTTTGTCTGTGAGGCGTTAGAGCGTGTTATTGTTTGTTGAGCCTCCTCTCGGCTTATTGAAGAAACCTCTTTTATACTCACTATGGATGGCACCTGGCACAAACGGTAACTAGGCATTAGAGGCGTAGTTAAACCACAACAGAAACCTCCCTGTGTGTAAAACAGCAGCTGGTTGCATAGTGGTTGAAGGGGATTGGTATCAGGAGGCTCCTGCTCCAAATTCTCTGCTGCTGCTGGTGGCTTCATGCCTGAAATCAAAATGACAGAAGCCATGAAAGCAGCTCGTGGTGCTATGGCGTGCCTAGGCTTAACAGAAAAGTCTTTTACTACAATCAACATCAGTGCAGGCACGTTCTGTCTAGAACAAAACAAAAACATGATAAATTGATGAAAATTGCCCACAAAAACATTACATAGATTCAAAAACACAAACATTACATTCGTTCTGCAGCTCCACAGGGGTCCTTTCATTCCAGACTCTCCCCTCATGAAACCGGAAATCCAAAGAGTGGGAGTTGTTATTTTCTTTATTTAGTTTTTCGGTAATTTCCTTGGGGTGTTACTTGGTGGGTTTGTTTTTCTTTGGCAGATGCTGAAACGGCCCAGAATGCCTTGCAGTTAGTCCACAGATACCGGTTGCTTGGGAAACCTTTGGTGGTTGAATTTGGCCGTGAACGACAGGAAGAGGAGAAACAGAAGGAGAAGGAAGGGCAGGAGGAGAAGAAATAAAAATTAAAAAAACCAAGAAAAATGTTTTTTATGTAAATAAGACTGTTGAGAATGGCAGACTGAAATGAATGTCACAGTGTATTTATTTTTTGTGGATATAAAGTTGGATTCGTTGCCTTCTTAATGACAGCTGTGCCTGTGTGTTATTTATTTTGATAATTAAACATATTTAAATGAAGCAGAATCTTAAAAAGTCCAGTAACACGAATCTGTTTATCGGGAAAAGCTTTTTGTTTTTCAAAGCAGCTCAAGTATCTGCTTCATTTCACATGAAGAGACAACTTCCTTGATCTTGTTTCATGTATAAAAACGCGCTTCACATCATTGTTGTATCTACTTTAGCATCAAAGTTTATCAAATGTTCTCTTTCTAGATTATATAAAACAGTGTTTCCCAACCTTTGGGAGCCACAGCACATATTTCACATTAGAAAAATCACACAGCACACCACCAAACAAAAATGTCACAAAAAGCATATTGATCATTTTCCCCGCACACCAGGCATAGCGGAATTGGCTCGGTTTGTCCCCAGTATACCTTTTTGCTTTCTTCTGACCACTACTCATGCTAGGGCCTTCATCTGGGTCGGAGGTTTCTCCAGGACCCAGGTCAGACCGACTACTTTTTCTTTTCAAATATTTATCTATCGCTATTAAGCGCTGCGTTGTCTCCCTCGCAGCATGACTACTGTCATTTCTTCTTCTGTTTTACTGGCAGTTGGCAACCCATTTAATTAGAGCAGGTAGTTGTACTGCCCTCTAGTGGAAGAGAATGTAATTGTTCTGCCCGTTACTCACGCCAGTCGCTTAGAGTACCAATCAGGTGAAACCAGATAATCTTCCACGGCACACCTGATCATTTCTCGCGGCACATTGCACAGTGGTTGGGAAACACTGGTCTATATGGTCATCAAGGCACACAGCTCTGTGTTTTCTTTAAGATGGACAGCCAATCAGAAGAAAGTTGGCTTAGAAAGTTTAGTTACAGAATTAGAGGCAGTAGATCAGCCTTTTTTCATCTCATCAAGTGTCTGCCTCATGTTGAAAATGAAAATCTTAAGACTGTGGTGAAGACCAAACTGTCTTCACAGGGTTGGAACTAAGATGCGCGTCGTCTCGTTAGTGCTCCTTTTATATTGTAACATTAACTTCAGACTTTAAACTTGCCTCACACTTTATTAAATAATGTCTATAAATTCCCATCAGCCTCAGTTTAACATGAACACCCTTAGATAGATTTGTTTCGTAGTTAAAAGAGCAGGCAACCATTCTGCCAGACGTCAGACTAGATAATATTCACATAGACGTTGTGAGAACAACAAAAAGGAGAAAAGAGAGAGAGTGCTGTAGGCTTCACTAAAACCACAAATTCTCTGACTAAAAATGCCACGAAAAAAAGTGCTATGATTAATAAATAGATTTAAATTAAAACATGAACAAATAAGTGGAGGATACATATGTGCACAATTTGCTTTAGCTTATTCAGATGATTAATTGCAGCTGGGACAAAGCTGTTTCTGCACTGTGGGACCAATAATGTCCATCCAGAGGAAAGAAGCTGAAAATCCCCACATAAGGAGTGGGAGTCATCACTGAAGATGGAGCTGGTCGTCCAACCGTCTGGTATACAGACACTTAAGGTTAAACTGCGATTTACTGATCAGCTTCCCTGACCAGTTCACAATTTGGATCAGTTTGTTCCAGTCCTTCAAAGATGGGTTACCGTACTATGACATGAAGGAATAGAGCTAAAACTGACTCAAGAAAAGACCTAAAAAAATAAATAGATAGTGTCATAATGGTCTTATCAGTGTGCAAGGAGTAGTTTCCACAAAAAAAACAAAAAAACAAATGTTGATGACCCTTTTTCACTGCTTCACAGTTTGTACCAAAATTCAGTCTTGAATCAATAATAGTCCCAAAGTACTTCTAAGACACATCCCACAGTTTGACCCTTTTGTTTGTGGCATCAGGTGCGCTGGCATTTCTCCTCAAATCCAAAATCACGTCCTTGGTTTTTGGTATGTTGAGTTGAAGATAAGACTCTTCGGACTACCTGACAAACAACCAGGTCCATGGGTGGTTTCCTTGCCAACAATGGCGTACAAATACAAATACCACGATATGATGAAAAATACTCATAAATGTCTTTCTGGTGTCTAAACTGTAATATTTTGCCCTATTAAGAACTTAGAACAACAGTGTAGTTTCTTAAGTTTGTAAATAAATAAGACCTAAGATTAATTATGATCACGCAGGAGAAGAGCGCTTCACTGGCAGGCAGAGGGTGGTAGCATGTGCCAGAAGGAAGGGGAGGCAATCCAGGAGTATATCACAGTTAATCCACTGTTAATTTTAGTCAGAGGAATTCAGGGCTCACAAAAGGAATGACTCGGTTATGTTTGATTATGTTTGACTGATTGTTTAAAGAGCAGCTAATGTGCTAAAACGGCCGTTAACAATGTTGCACTCCTACAGTTTTTTGCAACTTGATTTTTGTCCTGAGAGCTGAAGTGGTCTATAGACAGAGTCGCTCACAGCCTGTATTTCTTTCTGTCTGTCTTCCAGAATGTTTGATGAGAGGATCTTTACCGGTAAGAATGTGATTGATTCTGCTTGTTTGTTTCCTTCTTTCCCCTTTCTTTTAGTACCATTTTTCCAAAAATAGGATTTGGTGTTATGTCTCTAAAAATACTTGAAACAGCAAGAACCTATACATCAAATGTGCTTGTACTTTACTAGTGTATTTACCTGCTGCATCTCACCTTTAATGTAGTGTAACCCTCATAAGAGTAGGATCTACTTACTGCCTTAGGCCCCCATTATACCTGCAGTGTGGTGTGCACCATCACATCTGCTGTCGCTGTAACCTGGTGCCACTGTGTGGAAGACACAAGTGTACAATCGTGTCACTTTTCACCACCGTTTTAATAATTTATCAGCATAGAAGCTCAGAGATTCACAGATTATACAGCGGGAGATGCTACAACACTTTGAAAAGATGACACATTGTGGAAAAATCTCAGAAATTTCATTGCTCCCGGGTTTGACTTGCGCCATGCGGAGGTTTTATCTGAGTGGCGACACCTCATCATTCAGGAGAATACTGCAGCAGGTACCTGTGCCGTAATGGCGAGCAGAAATAGATGTGTGTGAGTGATGATGTAACCGGTGGTGCGTGAAGAGGCCAGTGAGGCGGGCATAACGATCCCATCAGTTTTAGCCATAGATAGCTTCTGGGTCTGTGCCTAAAACCTACATTACGCTGCATTAAATGGCCACCGGAGGGGGGCAATACCTGTCGTTGCAAAGATGCTTCCAGTCTAAGAGCAAATGGCCCTCAAGTGACGATCCTCATGAGATTTCAGGTCATATTGAATAAAACGTTAAGTCCAAATTAGTAGATGTTGGCCATTCTGTGTGCCAGAAAGGGGGATAATCCTGTTTATGCTCATTAGCTAACAACTTGTCAGTCACAAGCCATTTGCCAATGACCATCACACCCCATTTCCAAATATCAAGATGGTGAAAAAAGGCTCATCTCGAGTCCTCATAACAAGACGTCGCCGAATAACGGGTGATATCACAGTCCATTTTTCATACTGTCTGACGAACGCGTTAAAACAGCAACCCCGGTGTGTGAGCTAATAAGTATTATTTAGATTGGGCCACGACTGGGCTACCATGATACTGTATTTTCACTTAGCAATTACCAGTGCATGCAGGTGGTGACAGTCTGCAACTGCTTAAAAACATAGAAAATGAAAAATTACCCAATTATTTAACATATTTATTTTTTAAATGTCACGGTTCCCTTTAGTACGCAGTTAGCTTGACCCTCTAATGCATGCAGCTGGTGACTTTTTAGCACCGATGAGTAAAAGTGAGAGAAAATTAGGTTCATTGCCTGAAAGCAGCCTGAATTTTCATTAAAACAAGGAATGTTCTCCATCTTTTCAAAGGAGAACTTTTGGCATAATGTAATTGTTTTTGGTAGCTTCCCATATGTGCTTTGTGAGGGACCTTAGCTGTAAAATATTCGTCAGGACCCGTAAACTTTATCACAGTAACCAAAAAAGTGGTCCGCCAAGATTTTATTTATATATTTACACCACACAGATGTTCTTCGCTAATGGCGTGCGGTGTTTGTTTATCTTCTGCGTCTTGTTTGTTCAAGCTGCTGGCAAGATTGCAAGGGAGGAGGGCAAGCACGACCTGGGCTCTGCGCCTGAAGACAGCTTCCCTGACAATCTGAGCATCCCGCCCACCACAGCCGAGCTGGTCAGCAATCCTCACAGCAGCAGGTCAGAACGTGGCCCCACACATACTCGCACAAACATGGCATTACCCTGCAGACTTTGTTTATAGTGCTGGAATTGGAGCTAATGGCATGCAGCCAAATTGTGCTTCTGCATTTGGTGGTATTACTCATAATAATTAAACCGCTTAATATATGCTGTTTACAGATTTTAGTTACATTTACATTACTATGATGGGACTTTATGTTTCCTAAACAGACCTTGTTACATGATTAATGTTCGGTTCACCTTGTTTTGTTTTTATTTCTGCATCCTGTCTGTCGAGTACATTAGCTGGACTGAAAATTTCAGCAGTACTTCAACTCTGCCACCACCGACTCGGCTTCCTAAAAAGACAGGAGGCCGAGCTGGAGGTTGCAGACTTGAAGATGCTAAGCTTTTTGTTTGGGAGTGACCAGGATGGACAATGAGTACATCAAAGGGACGGCTCACGCTGAGCGATTGGAGACAAAGGCTAAGATAGTTTGGACATTGAGGATGAGGAGGGATAGTGGATATACTGGTCAAAGGATGTTGAGTATGGAGGCACCAGGGCGGAGGAAAAGAGGACCACAGAGGAAATTCATGCCTGTAGTGAAAAAGGACGTGCAGAGGGTTGTTGTGACAGAGGAAGACGCTGGGGGTGGAGGGCGAGATGGAAGCAGATGATCTGCTGCGATGACCCCTAAAGGGAGCAGCCGAAAGAAACGGGGTTAGTCTTTCCACACGATCTGATATCGTGTTGGTGTTGTTCTTACATCATCATAATGATGTATTTAGCCAAGAAGTTAGCTAATGCTTTTAAAAACTATCCCTAGCAAGCCAACCTGAGTTACCTAAATTTGGCTGACACCAAACCTAACGTGATAATATATTTATAATGTTGTATATATTAACTAAGAAAACACTTAGCGTTTGTTGGAGAAGAGTTTTATAAAAGCAAAGGCATTTTGAACCAACATTATGATGATGATGATGATGAAGGAACAGCACCATCACAGTGATATCAGAGAGACCCCATCTTTCCTGAAAAGCTCTTGACGTATATTTTTTGTTTTGGGGTCATTTTGTTTTCTTCTCCTGCACTCTGTTATTGCCCAAACAGAGGATCTGTTATTTGTGATAACTGATTTAAGCAAACAGTACAATTTCTATCCAGTACATTAACCTTCTAATTAAAATACTGGACACTAGAGTAGTTATATAAAAATTATGGTTTTCCATTAGCCATTTTTACACATGAAATAATGAAGAAGTATGAAAGAAGAAGTAAAAGCAAGTAAAAGAACCACTTAATATTTATTGTTCTATGAAGCAATCAATAATTAAAGCAAGTGAGCAAAACGATTATGATTTTATTCTCTCCCGCTGGTATAAACATGCTACGTGTTACTCGTACTAATATGGTGCTTGTTCTCACACTCACTTTATACCTGGTGCAGTTTGGTGTTTAGTCACAGCACTAGTGATAAACCACTGAAAGAAACAATAATCAGGGGGGTAAATGTGCCTGTGTTTTGAGGCAAGCACCCAGCCCAACTTTGATGTGTGCTTTTGAGCAGCTGGGATTGAACCAGTGACCCCAGATGACAAGCTCTGACTCCTTAGTCTAAATCCCTTCATGCTAGAAGTGAGAAATGCATCCCCGGTGTCTCCCTCTGTCCTCCAGCGCACGTGCAACTCCGCGGTTCTGTCTGCCGGTGCCACCGCACAGTAGGTGATAAACACTATAGTGGGCGGATAGCACTGCATGAATCAATGTGAACGTGTATGGAATCTCCGCCATTTGAGCTGTGACTGTGGTGCTAACAAGTGTGGAAACCCTGTATAGCCAAAACAGAAGAGAGAAATCCCCCTGACTGAACCAGCCTGATTTATCTGAAGTGTTCAAAGATCCCCGGTGTTGGGCTCAGGAGTCATTTAATTTCCCTTTAAAGGAGAC
The DNA here is from genome assembly GCA_015107715.1 of Tylochromis polylepis. NCBI lineage: Eukaryota > Metazoa > Chordata > Actinopteri > Cichliformes > Cichlidae > Tylochromis > Tylochromis polylepis. Next base: position 31,984 of record VVHJ01043122.1, on the reverse strand, counting down.
AGATGATTTAAAATGCGCCACAAAAAAAAAGATTTTTAATGATTAATGATAATGATATTTGCAAATCACCCTTTTTCTATTTGCTTTTACCTCACAGATCAACAAGTGCTTGTGTGAGTCCCTTGGCTGAGTGTGAAGCAGGTACGTGCTAATAAACGAAGTTCAGCATGATAAAAACACTGTGATATTCCGCCGTGTGAAGTGTTGAACAAAAGTTTGCCCCGTCCCCCGGAGTCGCTTTCATATCGTGTTTTGCAGTCTGATCCCTTCCAACACGTTCTATCGTCTGCTTAAATCTGTTTTTACATGACCGTAAAGCACAGCGCTGACGGGAACTCGCGCAGAATGAACTGTTCAATCCCCGCAGGTCCTTCAGGAGATTGCATTCCTTTGAGGAGGATTAAAACAGAGCCTCCAGACGGGGAAATCATTCAAGTTACGGTGCCAGGTAAGCGAGCGCACGCTTGGCTGCCATTAAGTTTGAGATTCTTTTCTCTTTTTTTTCACTTCTAAAAAATACAAACGGGGCAGACACGGGTTTTCTCGCATGGTCACTGAGACAGAAGTCACAGAAACCTGGAGACTGTTTTCATCACCGGTGCTGTCCCCGTTTGTGATTTCCCTTCTTTCACTTCTTTGTTTGCCTGACAGTTTTGCATTTGCCAGTTTTGAGTAGTCGGTTCCTGTCAGTAGCCAAATCTGATACCCAAATGTTTTTGGACGAATTCAAATGCAGCCAAAGTAAGGCATTGCAATTAGTAAAAGGGGATTCCACGATTAGCTGGAGCCAACTTTGGATCGTAAAAATGAAAAGAAAGCCTTGGCCACCATTGCATTTACTCTTCTTGTTCTATTTTAAATTAAAAAAACCAAACAAAACCGTTTTTGCTCGAGTCTTTCAGTGAATGGCTTTTTCATCCTTTCAGAGTCAAAGCTCTGCTGTTTTGAGCAAAGTCAGACATTTAAAACAAAAACATAAAAATTAAAGCTTCACTGGTGTTTGTAGTTCCAGATTTATTATATATTCTTCATTTTTCTTTTTTTTTATTCCACACAGTGCAGTGAGTTATTAGTAAGCGAAAGATCCCCAGTAATCCTCCTTTGAGTCCTGTAGCTATCTCACCATATGCACCAGTGATTGTTGCGAGGACAAATCGAAGACGCTTGTGTTCAATTTTACTCCAAGTTAGTGTCACAAGTACAAAATAGTACTTACTTTTTTAAGACATAATTTCATTACCGTGAAAAACATAAAAAAAGAAAAGGCTCGATCTATTAAATCCAGGTTGTTTACAGTGTATAAAAAGGGTACTTGATTGTTGGGTGTGGGAAGAGTTTGAAAGCGCTAGCAGAGGTTCATGCTTTCATGTAAGTCTTCAAACATATTTTGGTTTTGCAAGATTAAAGTCTTTGAGGGTGGGGCATAAGTGATTGGTTCTGTCAGTTCATCTTCCCAGCCCAGTTAAAAAGTGTGAAGTTCCTGCCCTAAACTCTAAACTGTATAACTGAATGCTCTGAAAAACAAGGCCTTGTTTGGTTTTGTCAGTGCTGCGTGATTACAAGCTAACATCAGTAACAGGAAGAGATGAAATAACAGCAGAAATGCAGCACCAGTGCAGGAAATGTTGCAGCGCCATTGTGTCCTGCTGCTCTCTCATCTCTGTTGTACCACAAACTGAAAACCTGGTGCGAATACTGTTTGTTTCTCTAGATGCCGGCACGAGTGGGGAGGAGCCCGGCGAGTCCGTGGCCGAGCCCGTCGCCGCCGCACCGTGTCCAGCCACAGCCTCGCCCTCTGCTCCATCTGCCTCTTCTGTCCCGCCCCCCACTCCTTCGGCTCCCCACCACTCAATGGAAAACCACGCAGGTAACCTCTTCCCCGTCAGCCCACACCTCCTTTGTCACCTCCGTCCTCACACTGTGGCTCCTGGAATGCCGGCTCCTACCAAGGCCTCCTCATACTGTTTTGCAGGGAGCTAATTAAGCCACAGCACGTATGAAACCACTTTTCTCACGTACTTTATCTTCTACTCTTCCATTTCCTTATGACCAAACCTCCCCAATCACTACTAGCCATACCCACAACCTTAAATATACCTTCTCTCCCCAACTCTGACCTACTGTAGCTGTTCTCTTCCTCCAGCCTCACAACGACGAGCTCTTATCTGTGAAATGCACCCTGCATCGACTGCAGCTCGTTCACATGCTCTTTAGCTTTTAAAACTGGGCATCCACATAATAACTGTCAGGCCAATTATCAGTGCATTTTAGATGTACCAACTGGTCGAGCGCGGTCGGACTCCAACTAAAGTGTATGTTTTTAAAAAAAATTTGCAACTGATGACCACAACCAGCCACCATCATTCAGGAGACAGTAAAAAGAACACAAGAAAGGGGGGAAAAGTTTGTTGTGAAAGACATCAGACCATCCCAAGGCGGTGTATGACTCATAACTCAGGAGGCCCTTACAGCAGTGGCTCATAATGCTGCAGCAAGTTCATTTTCATAGACCTTTTTTCTAGACTAAAGGTTCTCTTTTAATCGCCTTGGCTGGAGCTGAACTAAACAGTAAGTAGTTTGAGCTTTTAGGCAGGCTGCGCTTGATTTACGTTTGTGTCACTGCAGCCGGAGCTGACGCTGAGTGGCGTAACAGGTAGCTGCTCTATACCAAATAGCCTCAAAAACAAACCGGGGCTTCTGCTTTACCGTAACTTCAGAAGGCAGGCGGGTTTATTTGAAGCAGAGATGTATTAGTAGCAAGATGAATTTTGAATCCCCGCATTTTGATTTGTTTATTTATGCATCCTTGTTTTGAAATGCTCCCATTTCACCTATGAAGCACGGGCTGCACGGGAACATCGTTCAGTTCTGTTTAGGCCTGTGCTGTCTTACAACACTCCAGCTGGTTGTTAATTGCGCGCCCACCTTTGCCCTTATGAGTCCAAACTGAGACGTTTTAGTGATTAGCAGGATGCATGGTGCATATTTGCAGATTTTGAGTTATTTTATCCACTAGTCCTGTTTTAGAGAGACCAAACTTTTCCTCAAAGGTCCTGTCGAGACTCCTAAATCCTACCCCCCATATAGAACTCGTTCTCTCCCTTAAACCGTAGGTTAATAGAGTGAGGTTACCAAGAACATCTGAGTAGACGCCACTCTCTATCTCAGCTGCACCAGCCTCATTTACCAGGTGCTTCTAAAATGTGCCAGGTTCATTCAGATCGCAGACAAATGCATGCAGATATATTACATCTGAGATTTCTGACTGCCCCGCTGTGATGGAGGTGAAGGACATTTAATTGTGCAGCTGGCAGCACTTAAAGATTAGACTGAAAAATAAAATACTGGCAGGATTTCTTTGCTTTCAACAGTTTTCTCTGTTTCTGTGAAATCCACTTCACTTTCACCAGCTTTCATTCAATCTTGTTAAAAGTGCAAAATAATAGTAAATATGATTTCCAATCTCCTGTGATCAAATTCTATTCACACATTCTGTAGTAGGATGGAAGCAGAAATCTCATACCTTTAAAGTTTAGCACTCTATTCTTTCTCTGGAAAATTCCTGCGCTATCAATTACATTGTCCAAATGTCAAGTGCAACTTTTCTTATATATAAATTAACATATAAATGGGGCCCTTTTTTAACATCTGAAGGAGGTGCTGTTACAATGCTACAGAGAGTCTGCTCAGAGTGATCTTGGCATTTAGCATTCAGTGCTTTTAGGAGGCATTTAGGTTCTTTTTATTGATTTCATTGTGCTTTGTTTAAGTTTTCTTTTCTTTCACAAATGACCTCTAAAGGAAAGACAATGAAGGTAAGTGCACTCAGTCACATTTAATATTATTTGCACCTCAGTCATTTGTCAAAGTATTTGAATGGTGGCAATTTGCATTAATTTTCAAGGTAAAATAGGTCTGATCTAGACAATAATCCCTTCTGCATGAATTACATATTCATATTGCACATACAATGTGTAGGTAACTCTATCGATGAGGATGTCCAGTTCACTTTCCCATAGATCCAAATTGCATCCTTTTTTTTAAAAAGTCCTGTTTGTCCTTCAATATAGTGGGAGGTTTGACCTGATTTATCTTCACAAAACTGCAGTTCCACTCTCAAGTATTCCTCTGTCATAATAATTGTCCATTGGCTATTCAGCACAGATGAAATAACATACAGTATCTGTGTTTTGACAGTGTGTTTTTTTTAAAAATTTTATATATTAATGTTCCCGTTTTTAACTCAACAGGCTGGATTTTGATGCATTTTTTATGTTTTGTTGGGCAAAGGGAGCTCTCACCACAGCCTGTTGTGATTCTGTTGTGGTTGTGTCATGTTCCTTTTACAGCTTATAGAGATCCTCCATCATCATGTAATGATGGAATAACTATACAAGCTAGATGTATCTTTCAAATAGTATTGTTTTAAGTTGTCTTAAAACATGCTCAAAGTAATGAGAGAAACTTGGCTGTTACCAAGTGATGAAAACTATAGTGTTCAGTTCTTGCACTGTATTACAACACGACCGAAAAATATGGCTTAAAACATCGCAATGTCCCAGTAGAGACTCGAACATGTAATAATCACATGGCTATTCAGTAGATTTAGCAGAAAGACTCATAAACCCAGGTTAAACAGACATCCTGGTGGCTACTCTGCAGCCATCTTTATAATGCCACATTGTTTGGAATACTCAATCATGAGTATTAAACCATGGTTGGAGAGCGATTCAGTTCAGTTTTATTTATATAGCACCAAATCACAACAACAGTCAACTCAAGGCACTTTTATATTGTAAGGTAGAGATTGTCCAATAATATAGAGAAAACCCCAAAAATCTGACGACCTCCTATGAGCAAGCACTTGGCAGCCGTGGGAAGGAAAAACTCCCATTTAACAAGAAGAAACCTCCAGCAGAATTTAGAATCGCTGATGAACTGAACATGCGTGTCTTTGGACTGGGGGAGGACACCCATGCCAACAAATCCACACAAAAGCGCCTACAGTTATCCAGGAACCCTCTTGCTGTGAGGCAACATTGCTGACCTCTGCGCGCCACCATACTGCCCTAATTGATTTGCTGAATGCTGGAAACATTCAACACCTTGGTCAGCATCGCCGGCAATAAGTCAGACTCGTTCCCAGCGGGTGTTAGACTCCCCCAGGGCTGCCCTTTGTCTCGGTTTGTAGGCGGAGCCAAGTGGCGGAAGGCTTCCACTTTGGTGGCCTCAGAATCTTTTCTCTGCTCTTTGCAGATGATGTGGTTCTGTTGGCTTATTTAGGTTGTGGCCTTCAGTTCACACTGAAGCGGTTTGCAGCCGAATACGAAGTGACGGGAATGAGAATTGGCACCCCCAAGTCTGAGGCAGTGGTCCTCAGCTGGAAAACGGTGGAGTGCCCACTCTGGATCAGGGATTGCCCCAAGTGGAGGAGTTTAAGTATCTCAGGGCCTTGTTCATGACTGAGGGAAGCAGGAGATTGACAGGCAGATTGAGGCCATGGCTGCAGTGTTGCGGATGCTGCACCGTTCCATCGTGGTGAAGAGAGCTGAGCATAAAAGTGAAGCTGTCAATTTGCCGATCGATCTACATCCCTACCCGCACCTATGGTCACGAGCTTTGGGTAGTTACTAAAAGAATGAGATCGTGGATATGAGCAGTAGAAATGAGCTTTCTCTGAAGGGTTGCTGTCCTCTCACTTTGTCAATTAAGAAAGTAGAGCCGCTACTCCTGCACATCAAAAGGCTCCAGTTGAGATGGCTCGAGCATCTGACAAGGATGCCTTGGATGCTTCCTGGGCGAGGTGTCCCACCACATGTCCCACTGGGAAGAGGCCATGGGGTAGACCTAGGGCACTTTGGAGAGAGTATATCTTTCAGCTTGCCTGGTCTCTGATAAGTTGAAGGAGGTGGGATAGGGAGCTGTGGTTTAGACTCTGTTTAGGCTGTCCCCCCCCTCGACCCAACTCCGGATAAACGGAAACAGATGGATGGATGGATGGATGGATGGATGGATGGATGGATGGGGAAAAAAACCACTTTATAAACCAGTTTCTTCCTCCTGTTGTTGATCAGAGATTTTAAAGTCCTGCCCTGCAGACTCCACACATAACACATCATGAAAAAAAAAAATCACATTTCCACCTCTGCTTCTGGGCTAATGGCAAAACAACACCCCCACCGCCCATTCTCGTGTTCATATGTTTAACACTGAGCGGCGATGTTGAATAACGGCCTTGGACAGGCGGCAGTTCGCCTGGAATCATTAATTAAAGAACATTCAGTGTTGCCCTACTGTAACAGTAATATTCCACTGACAGAAAATAGACAATAACATTGAATTATCACAGTCTCATATGTTTCACCTGTTGTTTTGTCCATCCCCTGTGTGTACTGAGGGTAGACATGAGGTGCCAGATAAAGAGTTTACCCTTCACAGATGTAATCATTGCTGCAAAATGATGTTAGGCATGCCTCAAGTCAAAACAGGACCAGTGCTTGTCTCTGATGCAGTAAAGCAACAGTGTGATGACTCAAGAGATTGATTGACACAAATAAAACCGTGCATCTTTGGATTAAGTGTTGTAGAAATGTTTGACAGTAGCCGTGTGCCACTGTTCTCATGTTTTTCTCGCATCTTGCAGCCGAAGCTCTGTCACCCACTGCTGCCCCGCAGAGCATAAGAAGATCTTCTGAAGGTAGGGTGGACTGACTCATTCAGGATGTTTTTCTGCACACAGTGCATTTGGCCCACACTCTCGCTGTGTGATTATCTATAACATTGCCAAAGAGGCAGATTAGAATTAAATAAAACTCTAACCCATTGTCCTCACCTTTGGAAATATTTTACGTTTTGTTGTTTAGTCTCATTTTTGCACCTTCACCACTCTGCCTCCCAACATCCATCTGCGGTTAATGTATCACGCTCTACACTGACCTGGTAATGACACAGTCAGTTTGTCATTACCAGGTCAGCGCAGGGCAGGTAGAATTTATCAAATTGAAGTTGGCAAGTGGAGATGTAGTAATGTTCACAGGTGGGAAGCTGCCTAACCCCATCGACCTCGTGTAATAATTCTCTTTCGGTGCTCTCGGCGCAAAGCTGTTCGTTTTTCATTTGCTTGACTCTTTCAGCAGGGAGCCTGGTGGAGGACATTGGTGAAATGATTCTTCAGCTGCGGAGACAAGTGGAGAGCCTCTTCAGCATTAAGTATGGTAAGCTACCTGTAGCGGGGGAGCTTTTATCCTCATCCACAGCAGGGGCAGGAAGTTATGCCAGGGCTATAAATTTTGCAGGAAGACTTTGATCACTCTTTAACCAGTGTACAGCAATTTAAAATCTAAGCTTTTAAAATCTATCTGAATATTAATATTGTAACATTTAAGGTTTTCAATAATTCAGCACATCAGAATGAATCTGTTAAGTGTGGGGCAAATGATGGGGCATGAAAAGGAAGAATCTCATTTTCACATCAGAGGAGTGAAAGCAAAAAGACACAAAGCATTAGTCGCCTTTTAGAAGGCAACATGTCACAGCACGCCAGCGACTCTCTGACCACAGACATGCATGCACTGAGAGTGAATGGTGCGGGTATTCGTTTGTATGGATAATTTTAACACGGCAGTGCTCAAAGTTAGGAACGAGTTCTTCTTATTCACTTTAAATACATCAGAAAAGAGATTCATGAACTAAAGTTTCAGTTCATAGTTTGAGAAAGGTTTTTAGTTCAGCCGGCTGAGGGAGTGATGAGCTCATGCCACATGAGGCGAGGCATTTGCCTGTCCATCCACACATTACAGTAACCTGTGAACTATTATGGATCGTGAGCTGGATGAGCTTGCTACATCACGTTCTCTTTAATGTGTCTGGAAAAGCAACGGGAGCATGAGACTGGTTGAAAACGAGCTGAAACTCGGGTTGATTTTGTTATTTTTATTTTTTTTTAATTTTTGCTTGTAAAGCTGCTGACTGTTTTATAATAGAGTTCCTTGAGTTTAGGAATATGGATGGTGCTGTTGCAACATTTGTCTCATCATGGGTGTAGCCATGGGTGTGACAAACGAGGGTCAGATCGGACCGAGTAACGGGGACAGTGCACGGGTGGTGCAGCATATCCTGCTTTGCCCGTTTTGACTTTAAATTATGGGGGCCATAATTTACAAAATGAATGTCGCTGTCATGGATTTTTTTGTCTTGACTCTTTTGGCCTTTGATCAAAATCTTTGAAATAAAACTTGCTTTCTGTTTCGTTTTTTTATTTTTAACCCATATTGTAGCAGTCATGTTGTATTCAGTAAGGCTTGAAACCAGAGAACAGGACCATAAACCCATCGGTAAAGTGCTTACTGTCCACAGATTAAGGAAACCAAAGTGCTTTTCCTTAGATTTCTATACAAACTTGCCGCTTTTAGCGACTTGAGGCATCGCTCCCTGCAGGTTTAAGATGCTTCAGTATTGTCTTTTTTTCTTTTTAGCTGAATCCATCTTTCATATGTCTGCGTTACTCTAAGAACAGAGTAACACGAAAATTTCGCTCGATCAAAAATGCACAGACATTTGGACTCTTTGTTAGCGTAGTTAATCTGCACAGCACGCTATATTATTTGTGAGATGCGTTAAAATGTATTACATGGCACCAACTCTACAAATGCAAGAGCTCCAGTTCAGTGACTCCTTGCAGCTATAGCCGCCTGTATCACCCACTTAAGCCTCAGTAAGGGTGCTTGTTTAGAAAAACGACCCTCCCTTTAGCTGTTAGAAGGCGTAAGCTAGCCACAGAGATCAACGCTGTCGAGCCAGGCTCAGATGGCCATTTGAGATGCACCTCGGCACTTTCATGTTCATGGTGTTTTTGCAATTTTGCAAGATTTCAGAAGACAGACAGAAAGAAATAAGATGAAGTGGAATGAGACGGAATAAGACGACTTGAATGAAATAGATCAATAAGCTTTGTGCTTGTTTTTCCTTATCATCTTCTTCAGCCGAAGCCCTGGGCCTTCCTGAACCAACCAAGGTGCCGTACTCCAAATTCCAGATGTACCCCGAGGATCTGTATGTAACCGGCCTGCCTGAGGGAATCTCTCTCCGAAGACCCAACTGTTTCGGAGCAGCCAAACTACGCAAGATCCTGGCTGCCAGCAGTCAGATCCAGTTTGTTATCAAAAGGTGAGAAAGTAACTCTATATAGAAAGTCATCAAGAGAGTAAAGCGGTGCATTGAAGTGTGTGTTATTTCAGTTTTCACTCACTGATTTGTAAATATTGTCACAATCTTCTGCTCGTCTCTAGACCCGAGCTCTTAACCGAGCAGGTGAAACAAGAGATACCTTCCATCCCTATCTGCGATTCAGGTTTGTCTCTTTAAACTTCCTTTCTCATCAGCAGCATCTTTAATCCAAACAAGCACAGTATTATTTTCTTTCGTGCTCTGATCACACGCATAATGCAGCGCTAAATTTTGATATATTTGTATTGTCCTCTGCGATACACAGTTGAAGGTTTGAGGTCGAATCCAGTTCACAAGCTATTTTTAAAACAGCTCCTTTGAAGAAAAACAGAAAGTCCTTGCAGAGATTTTCCTGCAGCTGCCTCCTCTTTATTTGTGACAAAGCTCCTAATGTTTGCTTTATTCGGTAAGTCTTGAGATGACAGAAGTTTAACCTTTAAATGTTTTTCCTCCAAAGAGCTGGATGCCAAGGATGCAGCACCAGTAACGGAAGACACTGCGGCTGTATCCAAGAGACCTGGATTCTCAGGTACAGTCGAGCTGCATCGGTCATCTTAGATTTGGAACCGTTAACCGTTTAAACAGAAATCACCTCTGCTCGCTGACCTTTACGCCACTTTCCTTGAAAACCAAACGACATATATTTTAAAGTGCCTTCGGCCTCTCGTCAACAGAGTGCTTGGAGTCCAAGCTGTCCAGAATCGACCTGGCCAACACGCTGCGAGAGCAGGTCCAAGATCTCTTCAACAGGAAGTATGGGGAGGCATTGGGCATCAAGTACCCCGTCCAAGTGCCTTACAAAAGGATCAAGAACAACCCGGATTCGGTCATCATCGAGGGCCTTCCCCCCGGCATCCCCTTCAGGAAGCCCTGCACCTTCGGCTCCCAGAACCTGGAGAGGATCCTGGCGGTCGCTGACAAAATCAGCTTCACCATCACCAGGTGAGAAATGCTGATCACTCTAAGAGCTGTTTAATATTCTGACTGGTAATTGTGTTTAATTTCTGTAAGTGACGCACTTTCCTAGTATATTCATCTGTGGTGCTAAACCAAAAAAAAAAAAAAAAACCCAAAAAAA
>VVHJ01043122.1:0-21661 GCA_015107715.1 Tylochromis polylepis | reverse complement strand
TCAATTGGGGTGCAAAAAAAAAAAAAAAAAAAAAAACCCCAAAAAAGACAAACAACAAAGCACAACAAGCTACAAAATGCACAAATTCAAATGAGAAAAACATGTTTTCATCAAATATGACCCATATCCTGCAGTAAATGGCTTGGACATCTATTACTGTCTTTTAATACATGCTGGTTAATTCTTTCCATTGTGCTTGTTTCATTGTGTTGCATGCAGACCATTTCAAGGACTCATTCCAAAACCAGGTATGAGCACATCTTTTACACCTTTCATAATATCTGATTTATTAACACAGTGTCTATCACGGAGAGCTAAAGTGAACGACTTTTAATGTTAATTAAACTTATTTTTCGTTAACTTCATCAGCACCTCGACGAGTCACTTTACTAAAGAAGGCCTACGCTTCAATAAATGGTGAGGAGAAAATGTTTTGATAGCGTCCATTACTACTGCTGCTGCTTTTATTTTGAATGCTGTCTGTGACTGATTCTCTCCTCCTGACAGATGATGATGACATTAACCGCATGGGGGAGAAAGTAGTCCTTCGAGAGCAAGTCAAGGAACTATTCAACAAGAAATACGGTAAACAGATCCGCAGCGTGGCGCGACTCATCCGAGAGCCACTCAAACTGATTTAAACCTGTTCAAGACAGATAACCTTTTTACCATGAACCGGTTTTATTTGCGTGACGGGTCCAGGTCCGTGGGTGTGTTCAGTTTAATTCTCACAACAGAGGAAACAAACAACATGCCCCTTACTGCTCAGGGCGAGCTGAGCCTCCTAAGTAAGACGTGTGCCTGGAAATGGCGAGAATGGGTCATCTTAAACCCAGAATGTTCCTCCTCCTTGTTGAATTGGGGCAAGGCTTGAAGAGGCTTTTTTTTAATGTCTAATGTGCGAAGGCCGTATGCATACAGCCTTCGCACAGTTCGGTGCAGAAGCCTGAAAGGAAAAAAAACAAAAACAGTGTTCACCTTTAAAATTCAAGTTAGCTCCCAACGGTAGTCTGCATTAGCTAAAATCACAGCAGCGCCTTAAAAACACAACATTTCCACATGCGTAGGGTCCACGGATGGTAAACAATGAAAACCTCTTATCACAATCGTGTCTATAGATTGCACCAGTGGTGCAAACTGATTCATTTTAGTTTGTGTGGCAAAGAAAAACATCATATGTTGAACTGTTGTGCATCTAACAAATTTCAGCATTCGTACTTCTTATTTTTTGAGGACCGCAGGCGTAACAGTTCTGCGATAGGCCCCGGGGCAGATCCGTTTTTTTTATTGTAGGCCCTCACCACCACGCAGTACTCGAGCAAACACATTACCTCACGTTCTCGCCCACACGAGCACACAAACAAATGTAAGTTATAAAATAATATCATATAGAAATCAGCACTACGGACAGCAGCCGCAATCAGCGATCGTGGGAGCAGACAAACTCGCATCTTCTCCTTCAGCCAGGCTAGCACACACTTTGGTTGCTAAATATCTTACTGTAACGACCGCAGTGTATGTAGTTATGAAGTCCCACCTTTGTTCAGGTCTTAATAAAAGATCTCAGAGGGTAATAATACCACACCTGCATTTCTATGCACACGTTTCATGCCTACAGTGTGTCAGTTACAGGCATGAGTTTTCTTCATTCATATGAAAACATGTGCCTGCGTGCTTCTTATTTTTCACAGGAAAAGAGAAGCTGTCACATTGATCATACTGTTGTTGTTTGTTCTGTGTTTAGGTGAGGCTCTGGGCTTAGATCGCTCCGTCGTGGTCCCGTACAAGCTAATCCGCGGCAGTCCAGAGTCTATAGAAGTTGGTGGCCTTCCAGACGAAATCCCTTTCCGAAACCCAAACACCTACGACATCGTGTGCCTGGAGAAAATCCTTCAAGCCGCAGATAAAATAACATTCAACATCAAGAGCCAGCTACAGTGAGTGCAGCGACACCGTTAGCCGTCACCGTACCGTACATTTCAGCGGGAATTTAGGGTTTTGCTTCTTGGTAGTTAAGCTCATTATGGTTTATTTATGCTTTGGATTTAAATCCAGCCTCTAAGATGTCAAAGAATAAATATTCCTCAGCAAATGTAAATAAAATGAAATAGAAAACAACGTTTTGACATCCAAGCAGTTAAGCTATGATGAAAGAATGAAGGCAAAGCTTTAAATCATGCACAATTCGGGGATTTTTTTTTCCCTAGGTATCAAGTAAGTGCAGTCTGAATAGAAAGCTAATTAGAATTCCTGAATGTTTTTTATAGTTTTAAAAAAAAAAAGATTGTATCTTTACAAAAACAAAAAACTGAGCCACATCACCTAAAATGCCTTTTCTCTCTCTCTCCTGTTCAGACCTTTTGCAGAAATCTGTAGCCAAGCTTGTAACACAGGTAAGTGTTACAAAAACAATCTTCTGTTGATGGAAGTGAGGCTTTCGGTGCTGAGCGCGCCTCCAGAGTAAAAGCGTTTGCTTTGTGCCTTCAGTAGGAACAGACGGCTCCACTAATCGACGGAAACGCAAGAGAGTCCAGGAGAGCAACCAAGTGCCTGCCTCCTCCGACCTGGGAATATCAAGCAATCAGATTCCAGTGATGGTACAGTAAATAAAATGTATTTTCGTCACCATATGAAATCATAAGCTAATTGATGAATACAGTACAATAGCATGATATATAATAGGTCAAAACTAGGACATCTTTGTTCTTCTGTTCTTACTCACACGGGTCCTTAAAGACTCTAAAAAGCCTTAAATACACTTTGAATTCAGAGCTACAGCATGCTGGCCTGCTGTTAGGGCAAAAATATACTTTATTAAGGAAGCCCTCCTTTTCCCTCGAGTTAACTGGAGCTTCGAGCAGTCAGAGAAACTAAAGTAACAAGCATTTAAGACGCCTAACAGAATGCGTATCAGCTTAAGTGCGGTGTACGTGGAGCATTTAGCTGCTGTCAGACGGCAGCCTCTGACATGTAACTGCAGTCCCCACAGGTGGCAGTTTTAGCAAAGTAGAAGGTAAGCAGCGCAGTTATTGAGGACTGACTGAGAAAATGAGCGGTTATATATCGGCTGTGTCACTGACACTGACGACACGATGTGTTAACACACCTACAAGGAAGGAAGGAAGGAAGGAAGGCAGCTTGCACTGCTAAAGTTAGCTATGTCAGAAGTTTCAAACGCAATACTGATAACCAGGAAGAGGGGGGAAAAACAAAAAATTAAGAATTAATTACAAACATTAAGTGGTCTGACATGAAAAAAAAATACAGTGATATAACTGTAAGGTATTTCAACAAGGAGAGATCATTTGGAAAAACTGAGCACGATTTATTGAGATTCAGACTTCGATGATCCATCAGAACAAAAAAATCCTGGCAGTAGGAATTAGGACAGGAGTTTCAATGTTCCTCGTTGAACTTGCACATGGGCTTCATGTATAACTGCGAGAGCTACAGCTCTGTGTGTTTTCTGTGCTTCTGGTGACTTGGCACCATATTTACCAGCTCGAGTTTGTCATATTTCTGTTTAATGTCTGGAAGACGTTTTCGAAACAGCGCACTTTCAGACACAAATAGTTGTTCCATCCTGTTAAACTGATGCTCCCTGTTAATGTCACAGCTCACACATTAACTAGCCATAACCACAATGATAACTTAACAGACGGATAATGTGGCAACCATGTGACAGTTAAATGATGTGGTGACTGTTTAATGCTTCGGTGTTGTTGTACCAGGAACTATTACTGACCTCTCAAATGCCTCAAAGACCAGGATGTCGGTGTTTACAATGCTTTGCAAAGGTTGTTTCAGCTTCGTGGCCACCACTTGGTAGTCTTGTTTGCATGCAGGCTTGTCTGCATCCTCGGTCTTTCCCTGGCATTTTGCTTCATATGCAAAATACTCGAAGCAGCATTTAGCATGCTACGCCAGCTCAACGACTGTTGGTGTGTTCAGCTGCTAGTGAGGGGACGAGCTGTGTGCACACGCTGGAAAAGTCTAAGGAGCTTGGAAAGAAAAGCGTCTGGACTTCTCTAAGTTTCTTGAAAATGTTTCACCTCTCATCCGAGAAGCTTCTTCAGTTCTAAGGAAACTTAGAGAAGTCCAGACGCTTTTCTTTCCAAGCTCCTTAGACTACCATGACCTGGATGAATGAGAATCTTCACAGACACGCTGGAGAAGGCAAAGACGGCACTGTTGGTATTTTTTTATTTATCTGTTTATTTATTTTTTTTGAGGGGGGGGGGACAACTTTATTGTACCCATGCAAAGCACCCCACAGGTTAGCAGCATTTAACCCTGTAAAGCCTGAAACCATCAAATAATCGCCAGAAAATAAAAAAATGTTGAAACCGGAGTGTTTATTGAACCTTCTACAAATGTTTTTAAAAAGAAATTAAATATCAGTTTACATATATGAGTTTTAATGTGTATATCCCACAATCTATTAAATAGTCCACCACGCTACGACTCCCTTGATGGAGACTTGCACATCCCACATGTTTCTGTAATTTATTTGTTTATCTTAAATGATTTGATTTTATTAAATTAAGGGGGTTACGGTTAGAGTTAGGATGAAAAAAATAACATTGATGTTGTAGAGGTCTCAAAAACTCATGAATCAAATATGATACACTTGACCTTACGGGGTTAAAACCCGTCTAATATCAGATCGTGTTCAGTTTTTTGTTTTTTTTTTACCCCCAGCAGTAAAAGGCTGATGGTCGTCACCCCACTGGGAGGGTGGCAAGGTCACCAAGGTCAGAGGTCACGTTTTCTCAATCTTCTGAATGCGATAACTTCAAAACAAGATGATCCAGGATTTTGAAACTGATACCATAGGTGTGTCTGCTAGGAGGCTGAGGGCTGGTTGCCAGCATTTATATGATTTCTGAGTGTTTCCTGTCTTTTGAACTAGTCCACTAGTCTTTCTTCTTCTCTCTCCCTCTGTTGTTTAAAAGACTAGTAAATTAGTCACTAGGCACATCCTTCGTCTGTAGTGATACCTGCATACAAATGGCCAGGCTAAGCAAACCAGAGAGCTGGCATAAATTGGATAATTTAGGAAAGAGCCAAAAGATAATGAGCGAGAGAGGCCGGAAACCCCGGTCGCTGATGGAGTCGGGGTTAGATTGCATTTTTGTAAGTTTTAACTTTAGGGGGAAGTAATTGATTAAACGCCTTTAACTGCAGTAGATGACTGTGTGTTCAACTGTAAGTACTGAAATCTAATATTAAAACAGGTTTAGAGGCAAGGTCAGCAACATTTTGCAGTAATGAAATCATTTTCTCCGCCATTATGTTTCGCTCCCTGCAGCAGTGGCCCATGTACATGGTGGACTACAGTGGAGTGAATGTGCAGGTTCCCGGGAAAGTCAATTACTGAAGGACGAACCAGGGCGGCGGCAGCAAAGGGATCCAAGGAGGAGTTTGTCAACACTCGCGACACTTCCGCAGTGCAACACTAACACTTTACCAGAGTGCTACAACTCAACAATCTCTCCAGACTGAATACAGAGAGCTGCAGGTTTGACTCTGAGAATGATGCCCCGAGTGTTGAGGAACAACAGAATGTATGTGGGTCGAAACGTTGCAGGGCAGATGTTGGCTCGACGGGACTGCTATCAGCTGGTCGTGACAGTAATATTGTTGGGTTTTTTTACAAACTACAAATATTACTGAAGTCGTGTTATTTGCTCTTGCGTTTTATAAAATGAGTCATGCTGTTGTTTTCCAGCATTTGGTTGCAATGTATTACTGACAGAAAATGTCTTTCATAATGATATGGTTCCATATTCTTCAGATATTTGTACTTTTTATTTATTATATTTATTATTAAAATATAACATTATGTGCAGGGATGTAAAATATATTATTCTGTTACACAGCTCTTCGAGGAACTATCACATCACTAACAGATGCTACTAGCACTCAGTAACTACAGGTAACTGCTGAAAACCAGATTAAAATGAAGTGTCTTAATTGGGTGTTGGGGTGACGGCAAGATTTTAGAAATTAAAGGAGACAAAACGGACTCAGAGTCTGCCCCACGGAGCAGGAAACCTCTGCTCGCATTGGAAACGAGACGCTCGGTAAACAGCCTTTTTTATGTTAGCACTACATTAACGATTTGTAAAATATCGTCATTTTAAGTCAGCCTGAATGTATCATGTAAAGAAAAGAATGGTATGTTATTCTGCGATGACTGTCTCTGGACTAACAATATTTAATATGCTGTACCTTAACGCCAATTAGGCCTTTGAAATAAAATGTGTTGCCTTGCACTTTCATTTTGTAGTAGTTTGTTTTGGTGTAGGCAGGCAACTTGGGGGGGGGGGGTCAACTTAATGAAAACGAAGAGGGGTGTAAAAAGTAGTTAAAAGCAAGACAGTGGTGAGTTGAGCCCATAATGAGGATTAAATATGATGGTAAATAACTAAACGCTGCCAGTCTAGCCTTAAATGCCAAAGAGAGGAACCTGAATAATGTAATTATCGCTAGCAAGTAAGCAAAATTTTTATTTGTATTGTACCTTTCAAGATAAATATCACAAAGTGTTTCAGAACAAAACCGCTGGAACATAAAAACAAAAGGTTAGCCAAAACCGTGTTTAAAAAGACAAGTTTTTAGCTGCTTTTGTGCACAGATTACAGGCTCCTTCAGTTCTCACAGACAGCAGGCCTTGATCACATCACCTCAGGGATCTGCTGGGGATGTAAAAATTCACTGATGTACGCTGGTCCTTGTTCATGCAGAGCTCTCAAAGTCAAAACCGGAATTTCAAGTTCTGAAACTTGGAGCAAGTGCAGCTGAGTTAGCAATGGGGTGACATGCGAGTACTCAAAAGACTTAGAAGCCTCGCAGCGGTGTTCTGAACAACCTGCACATGTTCCCAGGAAGCAAATTAACAATGAATTATAATAATTTAAACGTAATAAAATAAAGGCATAAATAATAATGTCTTAATTCAGAGTATGACACAGTAGAAGTCAACTTGGCAATGTTTTTAATTGATAAAACCATGAGAGAGCCAGAGATTTAATGTGAACTTCCTGATAGAAGATTTAAGAAAAGTGTCAAGGAGACTGAGAGTTTCTGTTAGCCATACATCTGTGAGGGCCAAAGCTAGGGCTTCTGTTTTTGGAGAAAACTGTCTGCTAACCTGTGCAAGGCTTGTAACTTAGAAACATACTGGAGCTTAAAAGAGATATACAACTGAATGTCTCTTTGAAGTCCTCCAAACGTGCTGAAGAGGGAGCAGATATAACAGAAACTCTAAAGGCCCCAAAACAGAACCCTGTGGCACACCGTAGGCAAGAGAAATAGAAGTGCATTTGAACTTCGAGGCAGCTGCAGAAAATGATCCTTCAGACAGATCTGAAGAGAACCACTCCAAAGAAGACCCTAATACACACACCTGGTATCTCAGACCTGACTTCTCCTTTTAGACCATCACATTATGCATGCATATGCTTCACTTTGCATCAAAATGTTATTGGAGACTCTAAAAAGAACTGGTTTAGGGGAATGAGCCAGGCTGAAATGTTAAGAATGCTGTATTTGTCTAGAACAGCTGTAAGATGCTTAGCTTAGCATGTCATGCTTAACATGACATTTTTTTCTTTGGTTCACGTCGATGTTTAACACAAGCACATGCAGCCAGGACTCAGAGTCTGGACAATCGGCAGATGGGTTTTTAGTTTAATGTCGGCTGAAAGCTCAGACACCGGTAGTTAGAGCATAACCAGCCACTTTGTCTCGGCCGTTGTTACCAAAATAAACATGGTTTCTGCTGTTTCCTTAAGTAATATTTCACCTGTCGTTTTAGGGGACTCTTACTATTATTCATAACATAACTGTGATGGATGCTGGTTGGACGGTTCCCAACAGACTCTGTCACCGCCTGCAGCAGACTGGCGGCCAGACCAGCGTGTACCCCACCTCTCACCTAAAATCAGCCTCACGGGCAGCAGTGAATCAGATGAGCAGCTGAGACAAAAACTGATGGATGGATGATCCACAGGAGGTCTTTTTGAGTCCAGACTCTATGCAAATCTATTGAAACGATTATTCAAATCTGTATGTGCACAATTAAAAAAAAGAAGCCGCTGCTCATCATGACTACTGGCTAGTTTCACACAACGAAAAAAAAACTGATTTTGAGCCAGTGAATGCTGAAGAAGTTGCATTTGTAAATGTTAAGTTTATACTGTTTGCTCAGTAGACAAAAATTCATTTATCAGTATTAAGTTTAATAGCTTGGTAAGGCCCATGGATATTTCTGTTATAAATAATGATACAGTCATATTTACCACTCGAAAGTTCTCATTAAAGTGGCCTTATTTATTCAAAAACAATATCTCAATCCTTGATTTAGGAGAAAATGATGCATATTTATGTCCTAGCTAGCATCCTAGCTAATATCCTTTATCTATCCCATATTTGGGAAATGGACAAGCCCTCATATAGTATTTAAAGCTCTGCTCGCAGATTAAAAACAACTAATAGTTTTAGTATTTTGGAACAGCGTTTTAAACACTGCACAAAGAATGATTTTCATTATTTTTAATGTAGCCCCAGCAAATGTGCGACGAGATGGCCTTGGAAGTCGTTGAAAGCTTTGCCACAGTAATATATTTTGATGAAAATGAGTCAGTCATTAGTAAATAAACATTATTTACTAGGAATGCTAAAGTTTGTAGTTTAGCATGCCGTTTAGTTTCCCACATTTGCTGTTATGTATTTAGTTCTGGTATTGTGACAGCGCCGGTTTTGTCAGTACTGGTTGGAAGCTGCCTGCTTTGCTTCCTCATTTTCAGGTCCTAATTAAGAGCTGCTCCCATCTAAAACAGGAAATGACGTCACCTGACAGACTGGCCATCTGTCCAGAGTATACCCTGCCTCTCGCCCTATGGCAGCTGAGATAGGCTCTAGCCCCCGTGAACCTGAACTGGATGAGCAGAAGAGGATGGACGGATTTCACCTGTTTGGGAGCCTATTTAAGCTGGTTTCCTTCCATGATGGCTCTCTCTCCTCCCAGAAGGCTGGTACCTTTCAGACACCCAATTTGGTTTTCTTTCTACTTGATTGTGTAGTAATCATCCCTAATTTAAATTGCATGTTGGTTCTAGGTTAGCACCTAGTTTTCCTTTCTTCTCAGTTTATGATTAATAAATTGGATTAGTGAAAGCTGTTGCGGTGTGGATCTCCCTTCTTTATTATTTCCTGCATGAGCCGGACACAACAAACTCATTCACTGCAAATCTGCAAAATCCTTGAATTTTCAAGGCTGTGAAATCTATAGGGACTACAAAAAGACTACAAAAAAGACAGCATCCAATCTATAGGTCCACTAAGACGTAGTGGACCTATAGATAGGAACTTTAAAAAGCCTTTAAATACTAATAAAGCAGCACCACTCCACCTCCCTCAAAGATCTTTCCTGATGCTGTGATCGGATGTGTGCAAATTCTGATAGATTGTAAAAAAAAAAAGTGGTTACCCAACTTTATCGTAAAATTAAGTGTTGGGTTCAATTCTGTGTGAACTCAGTTAATCAAAGGAATCGGTACACAGCGGTACACCATTCATAAAAAAGGTGCATTAAAGAAAAAAATCATCCAAAGTACAATTATTATTATGAAGGGGGAACGTACCTAAAGATTACAAAGATATCTCTTCATACTGAGCTGCAAACTTGCTCTAAAGTCAGTCATTTTAACATGGAAGTCCACGGGGATTGGCTTACTTCTGCAGCCTGCCTCAAGTGGCCACTCCAGGAACTGTAGTTGCGTCCAACTGTTGGCTTCACTGCTCACCCGGAGAGGTCGCTGCCTTCCGTCTCCCATATTCCTTTCAGTATACTCCACTTATCCACCAGCCTTCACAAAAATGTGCCCCGGTAGTTTTCACCTCATCCTGCTAAAAAGAAGACAAACTGACTCACAGCAGCAAAAACTAACCTTCTTGGCAGGGAAACACAGGAAGTTATTGTTGTCATCCATAATTCTCTGCTTGCTGCAGGTAACTTAAACGCAAAAAAGCACTTCTGTGCACTTAAAGAGTCCATTAAGACAGAGTCAAAGTGAAATACCCTGCCAAGCGGTCATGTTCTCCTCTTAACATTTCCACTAGAAATAAATGTTTGAGTGGTTAAAGGAACATTTATTTAGCAGGAAGCGATGGGTTCGTGCTCTGCAGCTAGATAACTGAAACTGCTCAGAAGGCACCGAGCGGTGCTCTGAACACACAGGGCATACATAAAGACTCCTCAGCAGCTACGTCCTAAAGGCTTTGAAAGCACTTCTTATTTAACAGCTTCTTGCTATGAATGATGGGAGCATACAGAGTCACAACTAGAAGACAGAGATCTGTATTTGTGTTTCTTTTTAGCTCTTCTCAGTGGAATGAGCAGTCGTGGGATTAAGTGGCTGGGACCGAGCTATGTCTGAGTCAACAAGTCATGGCAGATGTTGGAACAGGAGGGGCTGGCTTGGTTTCTTAGCAGCATGTGGCGACCTGGGACTGGTAATAACCTGCAGTATTTCATACCCAGGACCAAGGTTAAGCCCTAAATTTGGCCCGTGTCTAAGCCTATTAATAAACCTGAAGTCATGGCACAGCCACCTAACCTCTACTTGACCCACGCCTAATATTTCTTGATAACTAATTGAGTTGTTTAGACCACAACCAGTCGAATCTGATCAAAACACATTAGCCCAGTGTCTGGAGTTAAAGAGGGGGAGGGGGGGAGAGGGGTTAGGTAGATAAATGTTTTACATCCCCACTGAGCTTTAAAGGTACTTTATGTAATATCCTTCTGCAACTGTATATATAAATGTCACCACCGGGGGGGGTGTTTTAACACAGTTTAGATTATTGGTGTCAAATATAAGGGGGTGGGGGCCAGAATCAGCTCAGCAAAGACGCTAAACCTTTATAAGCTTTTACCTTTTATAAGCTTTATCTTTACTGATAAAGATTTCCCCCATGCTACACCAAAGTATTTAGGTACTAGATAAAAAATTAAAATGACACAAAATGTCCTTGTATTTTTTTAACAATGGATACACAGTAAAAAATAAATAAATAAAATATAATTTTTTGACTTTCGGTTTCATAATTACGGGACCGTCAGTGAGCCACAGCTAAACTTTTTCGGTAATTTTACAAGTTTTTCTTACAATTTAAGAGTCACGCTGAAATCACCTGAAATAATCTTTTAAAAATAATAATTTTTTAAAAGATTTTTACCGATTTCGTTTCAGAAATTTATGTCTCAGTTTATGGGGATGACATGTGGTGATAGGATCTGCTTTTAAAGTGGACCAGTCTGTTACTTAAGTGACCTGATGCTATACTGTATACTACATACCGATAGACTTGCTATACTGTGTTGCTTTAATTTTTTTCAACAGTGTATAAAATAATGATGGCAGTTTAGCTAAGTGTCACAGACTTCAGGTACAAAAAGAAAAACCTTAGTTTCTCATCTACATTATTCTGTATCCTCAAATGATTGAAGAGGTGCTCATGCTGGAAATTTTAATCTTCATGGCAACAGAGAACCAGCTGATACACTGAATATTAGTTCAGGACTCATTCTATGTTTTTTCCTTCTTCTTTCAGCTTTGCATCTTTACCTGGTGCTGCTTTTCTCTTTGAAGGCTGAAGATAAGGAAGTCAAGGTGATAAGTGTTGCCAAAGAACCATTACCTCCTCGCTCTTCGATGTTTGGATACTTTGTTTTGCTTAGCTGATGTATGTAGACTTGATGGACGTCCAGCACAGTCCACCCCTTCAATCCCCGATATGTGCTAGTCGGATATCAGAACCACCTCAGCTGGTTCCCTTTAATTGGAGGAGCTCCTCCAAGTGTCCAATCCTGAGGCCCCCCTCCCTACAAAGGAAACCCAGCTCTCTTTTCACCACAACAAACAGAAGTAAAGCAAATACTCAGGATAATGTGTTTTACCGTGACCACCTACAGCGCCATCACACATCTCCCACCTTCATCTTCTTTCTGCCCTCTCTGGACGCGATTAGGTGCCTCTCGAGATGACGGCCAATCTATAATGTTTCAGGGAGCCATGCATTGAGAGCTATTAGCCACGACGATCGCCCTCGAGTGGTCATACACAGCAGCAAATTAGCAGGGCCACATACAAGGACCTCAAGCACCTTAAAAGAACAAAACCTGCAACACTAACCTGCAGACTGAAGCTTCATCAGCTCAGATACTCGGATACAAGAGACGAATCAGGGCTCATTTTGCATTTTGTCTTTATTGCAGATAATTTTTTTTACCCCCATTTTTTTTCTTGTTGTTATTTGTATACATGTCAAGACTGAGTTGAGCAACTGTACTGCAGTACTGTGAGCAGAACAATGCATGTGAATACAGGAGGCGGCAGCCAGCGGGAACATTAACGTGCTCGCCGCGGTCGCGCTTATCTTCTTTTTTTCTTTAAAATCGAGACGAGTCCGATGACCTTGATTGTCACACTAAAAATGTTCTCATCCAAAGCCGTTGGTGTTTTGTTTCATCTTGGCAGCCGTTTACACCTGTCTGGACTGGAGAATTGAGGTCGTCGGGGAGCTATGCACCTTGTCCCCGTGTCACACACGGCAACACAAACTGTAAAACATTTAAGTGACCAAACCTACGACGGCAGGAAGCTGCCGGGCGTAGGTACTGCACATCTGAAAATAAAAACTAAAATCAGCCTGTTGCGAGTGCTTCTGCTCATCGAATTGTGTTAAATATATCATGATCAAATCAGAAGTAGTGTTACATGTATCTTTTTTTAAACATACTTTTGTCTAATTCTTTTTTTTTTTTAAATTTATTTACAACAGTAAAATATTGCCTCTTGTCATCAATGTAGAGTTTGCTACGAGAGGTGTCCGTGTCGCTGAGCTAAACGTGAAAGTTTTCAGCAGAAACACTTTGACGGCATTAGTTACCAATTTAAAAAACAACAGAAGAAGAAGAAGAATTGCCCTTTACGGGGAGATCGCACAATTTGCCAGCTAAATGCAGCGTCAGAACTAAAGTGCTTGTGAGACTTTTTATCCCCGGCGTAAGCTCCCATTCTCAGGGAAACCGCACAAGGGGATATAGATGAGGCTTGATGAGGAAAAAAGAGAATAAGACAAACAAATAAACAGAAAGAACCTCCAGCTGATGGAGGTTTGATGAAGGGCTCAGTCAGTGGAGCCCTGCTGCTTTTTTTCTTGTTTTTGAAATCTGAGTTCAATCTCCTGTAACACGTGACGCACTCAAACAATTCTCAGCAGATGCTCCAACTGCATCTCCTCGCAAAGAAGATTCAAGGCTTTTATTTAGCTCACTTTCCCTCCCTTCGCTCACTCCATGAGGTTTGGGCGGACGCTGACATGAATTTATTAACACACAGATGTTGCAGGAAGTCCACCTGGCCACAGAGCAGAGGATTCAGGAGGGTTAACTCTCGGTGGGTTAGCGGTGAGTGGAAGCGTGCGAAGCTCGGAGCTGAGGCCTAGCTGGCACCGCTGCCGCTTCCTGGGGGTTTGAGGCAGTCCTCTGTCACGCCCTGAGAGGCCAGCTCAGACAGAACATTGTCCAAATAGTTGGGGTCGGGGTAGCCGTGGCCCGACAAGTTGGACATCATCTCGGTTTTGTGGTGGATGCCGTTCCACACCACTGTGTCGGGCTCTCCGGTGGTGCTGGATGTTCCCACGGTGAAGATGAGACGCCGCATCCACGCCACCTTCAGCAGCTCGAGGACCTTTATGACAGAAACACAAGGATCACGTGTGAAACACGGCTGGATTTTAAATTTATCATCTCGTTGTTTTCCGGCCTTTAAAATATGGATTTATTACTTTTGTTTGTGTGACTGAATAGTTCACAGCTCAATTAAAGACTTATTCAATAATTTAAGATGAGCCTGGTTCTGCGAGAGGTTTCTTCCTGTTAAAAGGGAGTTTTTCCTTCCCACTGTCGCCAAGTGCTTTCCTGTAATTGTTGGGGTTTTCTCTGTATTATTGTAGGGTCTCTAACTTTTACCTTCTTTCCATTCTTTGCTTATTTAATCATCTGCAAGCAAACTGGTCTCACTGCAGTCCAGACCTGAATCCATTCATGAATTTCATTATGGCATTAAAAAAATAAATAAATAAATCACGGAGGTCATGAACTGTAGCAGAGAGCCTAAGTAAGAAAATATAAAAAATATTTTGACTCCAAAACTGTAGCAGTGTGTCTGCTCGGGTGAGGAAGTTGAACTTACTTTTAACAAATTTAATTACAGATTTTGTTTTGTGTATGAAATTCGCTAATTTGAAGGCGCCACAATGGACGGTCAGCACTACAGCCTCGGCACACAGGTTCCCTGCTGCCTGCGCTCACAGCTGCAGCAGCTGCCACTAGAAACAGGAAACGAAAACATTACGTAATCATCGTGGCGTGATGAAGGAGGTGAACTACGCTCACTATCGATCACTATCCTGCCCACTGTTTACCGCACTGAAACGCCGGCTGCGAGTCCGACACGGGGGATATTTTCACGATCTCACATCAGTGCAGGCAGCGCTCACCCGCCAGCGTCTGCTGCTGGAAGTGAGTCTGCGGCACGGCACAGATAAACTACAACTGGAATAATTTAATCCAATTTTCCATCAGTGAATTACACAAGAGATTATTATAGACTCTAAAGAGTACGACTGCGGTTACCAGTGAACACGGCATGAGCCACTGATGCACCATGAAAACAACACAGCTCTGTAAATGAGCACTACATTAATGATAACAGCGCACTGGAGTGCTCGTGGAGCAATACACCGATGTTTGGGTAGATGGCGTTCGCCTGTCGAGTGCCGGCAAGTTGATGTTCTTACCTTTCTGCCCTTGTCGTTGTCTGGCAGGAAACAGAAGCGAGGGAAGCCTCTACAGGTGTACTGCTGGCCTGGGTTCGGATGCTCGGGACCCTGGTGACGAGGACACAAAGTGACTGATGTTAAGTTACAAAGCTTATTACGAGAGAGAGAGAGAGAGAGAGAGAGGTTACTTGGAACAGTCAGATAATCTAATCAAAGATTTTGCAGATTGTTAACAATAAACCAACAGATCGATACAAACCACATTTATGTGCTTACAACTTCAGGCCAGCTGTGTATGTGGAGGTTTGAAAATAAATAAATACATAAAAGTCAGATTTACAGACAGAAGAAATTGGGCTTTCTTTCCTAAAAGACTGTAATAAAAGGAGGAAGTAACTCTGAGCTGTTCACAGCGGCATGCAGGAAAAGGCTCTTTTACAGCAAAGCCCAAGCATCAGTCTCTAGAAAACCCTGGCTAATGGTGAACAAGCTGTTGTCCAGGCAACGGTTTTTCTTCCAGTCATCCTCTAATTAGACGTCCAAATGTGCTGGCACAGACACAGAGAAACATACAAAAGCACTCTTGATTTTGAGATTACCCTCATCTTTCTGCTCTTAGTATGAAACGGAGGAAAATTCATCAAGACACCAGTGCAAACAGAAAGATGGTCTTCCCTCCTTTTTCCCAGCTCTCTGTGAACTTGTGATCGTGGCTAAACATCAAGGATGGTCTGACAATGGAGTTGTTGCAGGAGTTTTGACCTTTTTGTCTTCTTATTGTAACATTTTATAACATCAGTAATTGGCCTACTTCTAAAGTACAAGTTTCTATGATTCTGGTTCCTTTTAACTTTTCCAGGAACTTCTTTCTCCAGGGACAGCAGATGAAACTGTGCTATCAATTCTGTCTAGCAAGAGCAGATCGTGTCCATTAAAAAAAAAAGAAAAAGAAAAAAAAAAACACTAGCCAGTATCTGAACAATTTGCCTGAACATGCTTTTTCGGCTGGTGAGGATCTGCTCTGATGTATGGCTTGGAGATGGCGTAGCTGACAAAATAACGGGAGGTAGAGGTGGCAGAGTTTGAGATCAGAAGATTTTTGCTGGGAGACCAGAAGGGAGAGGATTAGGAGTGAGTACATCAGAGGGACAGCTCGGGCTGAGACAGATGGGATGTGCAAATGGGGGACAGTGGATTTACTGAACAAAGCATGATGATTGGGGAGGAAAAAAGGAAGACCTCAGAGAAGATTCATGGATGTAGTGAAAGAGGACATGCAGAGGGTTGGTGTGACAGAGGAGGACGCTGGGGGTGGAGGGTGAGAGGGAGGCAGAGAAGGAACAGCTGAAAGAAACAGAAGCACCAGCAGCAGTACCTGTATGCCAGGTGGTATGCTATAGATTATCTGGATGGTGCCACAGTCTGGGTGGCCTGGCAGCGACTGCGCGATGCTGTAAATTTCCATCTTGCCTTTCGGCTGGGTGCCCGTCTTCTCGCCGTAGATTGTCTTACATGATGGGCACTGCAAGCTGCCATCCTGAGGAGGAGGAGGAGACACCAGAGAGCCACGTCAACCAAACCCATCAGTAGAAACAAGCAGAAACATTCATCAACTTCCCCATGAGTGGATTATGATGCAAGAGCAAGTTTGGAGGTGCAATCAATGACTAGTAGTAGTCAGCTGGTCAATCAGGAGAAAATTAATCACCAATTATTCTGTTTGTGGCAGGAAAAAAAAACTTTTATTTGAGAATGTGCTGACTCACCTCACTGATAAACTGAAGGTTTTTAGATTTAGAGCTGCTGGTCATGTTTGATCATCATGAATGTGGGCAGTTGTTTAAAAGTTTCATACAAAAATCTAACTTGTAAACTTTGTTTCAGCGTATTATTCTGTGAAGTAGAAATTCACCCGTTTCTTAAATGCTATTCAACATATCTGCATTTGAAATGACCTGAAACAAACATGGCAGAGGTGCCAGTGCTGTAGCCAGGATCGGCTTCCTGGCCATCAGACTTACAGACACTTAAGAGTTGGCATCTTTCCATCTTTGCCTTTAGCAGAATCAACACAAGTTGGGAAATTGTTTTGTTGGTGATGTTACAAATTTCTCCTCTGTTGCTGCTGTGATGCTGCTCTACTCCCCCAAACCGCTGTCACTACATGTTGTGGCCACATGATGACAGATGTAGCTCCAAACACGTCTGGTGATAGAGAGAAATTAGCACGCCCATATAAAGCCGAGATAAAGCCGGGGCAAACAAATAAGGTCCCCTATGGGTGTTTTTTTTTTTTTCCTTTGGCTTCCTGTGAGGGGGGGGACCCTGAAGTTTCTAAACTTTGGTCGTTTCTGTGTTTTATTACTTGTACCTGATGTATGAATGGTACACTTTAAATGTGTGTGTGTGTGATTAATTTATGCAACTTCTGACTGTACTGCTGTCTTTCTTGGTCAGGACACTCTTTTAAAGATATTTTTTAAGCTCAAGTTTTTCTACTGGTTAGATAAAGATTAATTAAATCGCACTGTTGTGGTCGCTTTTGTCCTTCAGATCACACAAATAAAGTGCAGAGGCTACACTGCTGATGAAAGTCCCTTACCTTCGTTCCATTGTTGTACATAGCCAGCATGCAGAGCATATGCAGGGTGTGCCCACATTTGATGAATTTTCCCACAGTGTCTGGCTGGATGCTCTGGCCTCCCTCCTCTGTGGATGGTGTCTCGTAGCCAGATGGGTTGGACAGTTGGTCCATGCAGATAATACAGTCCTGAAGGTACATGAGAAATGTATGCTCAGTGCAAAATTACACAATGGGCAAAGGATGGGAAGAAAAGAGGACGACTACAGACTTATGGTGTGACAGAAGAGGATGCTGTGGTGTAATGATCCGCTGTAGCAGCCGCTAAAGGGAGGAGCGCTAAGAAGAAAACAAAGTCTGGGGATAATTCCCAACCAGATGATCTCTTATACTCTTCAAGTTGAAGGAAATCCAGTAAAAAGACTCAAGTTGAGTGTTTAATGACTAATTGTGTAAAAATTTTTGACCTCAATACTGACCGAAATAATCATTAATCTGATTCGTGCAAAAATTGTTCATCAAAACAATAAATGAGCTTTTCTTTCATCTTTAACTTTTTCCAGAGATATGGGAGTAGACGGGGGGGGGCAAAAGCTGAAACATTTACCTCGTCTTGTACTCCAGCCACCACCTCCATGTAGCGCTGAATCACCTCCTCGGGTCTCTGAGTTGAGGCTGAAAGAGGAACAAAAGGAGAAAATGCAAAGTCAATGAGGAATTGAGCCAAAACAGGCCAGTCCAGCAAGCATACAAGAAGCTACAAGAATAGAGATTCTGATGAGATGAGATGAAATGGTTTGTGACACAATCTCAAAATACAATTTCAGTTAGACATTTCCTATCTTTAACTCCGTCTACTATTAAATTGTGTCCAATTGTGACCAACACCCTCCAATCAAGAACCAGCCGGTGTAAATATGTGATGCAGAGGGAAAACGTGAATGCTTAGCAGAACGACGAGCATAAAATGTTGATTGGCAACATGAGAGATGGAAACAGACACTGTCTGCATTTTGCTAACATATTCTCTCAAATGCACATGCGTGAGTGTCAAGTCTGTTTAGGAAAGAAAACTCTGCGAGCTAACTAAACGCTCATCTTTATCACTTTAAGTTTATCACGCAAGACAGCTCCATTTAAATCCAGATTTTTAAAGATCGACTAATTCTTCCCAGCTGAGAAACACGGAAAAGAACAACTTCACTGACCCGTTTCCAGACTTGCTGCGGTTCCAATGGCTGACATGTGGCCTGTTTATTTTAACAAGTGGCTGACAACGAGAGCGGAGGAATCGCAGCATTTGGCTGTGACAACATAGAGAAACAAAAAAGGGCAGCAACAATGTGAAAGTGACGAGTAACAAATTAGCCGAGTGACACCAAACTACAGCAAACGAGCAAAGCCCATTTAACACACACCAGATTCAAGTGACTGAAGCTGGACAGATGTGCAAGAACAGAGATAAAAACCTCAAACGCCAGCAGCTTTTTTTTCCAATGTTGTTTTGCATGAGAAGCTGGAACGGTAAGGACTTTAACATTTTGTCCTGCAGCAGCGGTGACTGATGTCATAAGCACCTAAACGATGATCTGCTGCTCTAATAAATATGTTACAAATGAAAGCAAAAGCCATCATAAGCCGAGGGAGCAGCTCCAATCTGAGCTGCTTGGCAAGATATTCCCCTTATCTGCACTGACAATTTACTCAGGTTTTTTCCTGCAGTGTATCGCCCATATCTATACACTTGTATTTAGAACTGAAACATTCTGCCAGAGAGCATCATTTTGCCGCATTTAGCCAACTTAAGGCAGAGTTGGAAGTTAAAGCTAATGAGATGCAAGACTTGAATAGCCTGAATGACACTGGAGGGGGCAGCAGCAGAAAAGCCTGTGATAGTTGAATCAAAGCCAACACAGATAAGTCAGTACACTTGCGTGAAAGTGAGTCAATGCAGGATTTAATGTTCCTCAAGCGTGTGGTGCTTGAGGATGAAAAGCAGATCACAGGATGATGATGATGACGATGAGAGGAAAAAAAAAAAGGTAGATTGAGGGCTGATGGTGTGGTAGCTACCTCTCCTGTGCTGCCTCTTTGCTCTCCTAACTGAACTGCTGGTGCTGGTGCTGCTGCTGCTGTGGGGCTTGATGGGCCTGCTGGCTGGGGGAAGGAGAGGAGGAGGAGGAGGAAGAGAGAAAGGAGCAGGTTGCTGATGCTGTGCCGGCGGCTGCTGCTGCTGCTGCTGAGGGAGGGGGGCAGAGGTGAAGTGCACGCCAAGTCCCACTGCTGACATCAAAATGGAGGCCATGCCTGGAAGTGGAGGGGTAGGGTGGGGGTTGGTTTAGGTTGAGGCGGGATGGGACAAGGCAGAGTGGGGCAGGTGAGCAAGGCAGGAGGCAAGTGGAGATATGCAGGAGGCAGAAGGGAACAAATCAAGAGGTAGCAGCAGCTGACGCGCCCACATCGAGCCTTGTCCATACACACTTACACAAAACATCACAGTCAGACGGCAGAGATTTTCAAATTAAAACCATGCTCCTCGTGTTTAACAAATTAATCTGGTTTACTGTATCTGTCCATTATCTTAAATCCACTGTGCTGATTTTGCAACCAGGACTAATATTGCTACAGCGGTGACATAAATCTCATGAGCTAAGGGCAAAACACAGGGCGTCCTGGTGCTAGGAAAAGATTCACTGGGAACTGACTGTGCCCACAAGCTCAAAGCCTGATCAGTTGAGCTACAGGGAATGATTTACAAGAGAGCAATAACCCTCTGCAATGTGGACTAAAAGTTTCAATTTTATGATTAAGCGTGCTATCATTTAAGGACACGCTCTACCTTCTGAAAAGAAAATTCAACTTCCACTGTCTTACAAATAAAAAAGTCAAACTCAAACGCAACAAAAATAAAACACTCGGCTGAGTGCGGTCAAAGGTTTTGGCAGATACAGCCTGACTTGGGCTTATAGAAGCTCGAGTTAACTATTAGCAAAACATGGGCCTCTAGTTGTGCTACACAACTGCTGCTGCTAAGGAGATTTCTGGTCACTCAGTCTCTTTATTCTGATACTGATTAACAAGAATATTTAACAGAGTTCAACTAAGACCTGAAGATGCAAGTTGCTGAGGACACGATGAAGCCTACTGCATGCTCATGCATTAGCTACTTACATGAGCATACCCTGCTTTATTCACTTTTCTCTTTACTCTAAACGGGACCAAAACATGAAAAATCAACATCATGTTGGACCCAACTAGACTTCAAACTAGTGACTGAGATTACAAACTCATCAGAAAAGCGTTTACTAAGGTCACAGATCCAGTGAGTGGTGGGTTAGTTTTACCATAGACGTCTATAGACTTCAATTCTTTCTCCAAACAGAAGAGTCGCCCCCTCCTGGTCACTAGAACGAACAGTGAGTTCTGTTTTTTCAGAACTGTGGTCATCTTTTAAATGCATCCTACAGCTCTGCTCAAAACTTCCATATTTTTTAAATATATAGAACATTTTTAAAAACTGGCCAGTTTTTTCCTTCAAGGTTGTCTCCTTGTGCACCTCTGAATCACTTCCAGCCCACTGGAAGTCCTGTTCCTACCACTTTTAATGGGCATATATGCAATTTCACCACGGGCGTCAAACTTATCTCTGCTCAGTACCATCCTTGGTGATCAGAGCTGTCTCTCCAAAAATTTACTGTCAATGCATGTGTGGCGGGGCGTGGCTTGCGGTGCCGTGCGGTGGAGATGGCTTCACCTGCACGGCATCAGCAATCACGCCTCGCCAGCCATAAAAGGGGTCCTGAGTGTTGGTTTGGGGTTGTTGTTGTGGTGTGCGGCTGGCAGCAGGGAAGCTGCAGCCGCGGTGTGTGTGTCAGCAACCGTGTGTCGTGTGTGCATTGTGGTGAATAAAGTATGTGGAGCAACATGCCTGTGTCGTGGGGTCTGCCTTCGCACCGTCACAGTGGTGCCGAAACCCAGGACTGCCTGGTGGTTATGACGGGCAGGGCAGACCCAGGACCGGGCCAACCAGAGGAAACGCTGGGCCAACTGATGGCCAAGCTGGCGGCCTCAAGCCGGGACCTGGTGGCTGCGAGCAGGGAGCGGGCAGCGGTGGCGCGGCGCCGAGAGGACAAACTGCACCGCGAGTGGGAGCAGCTCATGCAGGAGCTGCAGGGGCTGCGGGGCCTGGACGCTCAGCTTGGGTCCTGGCCGGCACCGCCGCCA
>VVHJ01043116.1:31012-55690 GCA_015107715.1 Tylochromis polylepis | reverse complement strand
CTGAAAAATCAGATGTCAAAGTGTCTCCTGTCCCGACCTCCACTGCCCCGACCTCCACTGCCCCGACCTCCACTGTCACCAAGTCACCTGCACCTGTGTCCCCTGATGTGACTTCAACTGCTAAAAAATCAGATGTCCAAGTGTCTCCTGTCCCGACCTCCACTGTCCCGACCTCCACTGTCCCGACCTCCACTGCCCCGACCTCCACTGTCACCAAGTCACCTGCACCTGTGTCCCCTGATGTGACTTCAACTGCTGAAAAATCAGATGTCAAAGTGTCTCCTGTCCCGATCTCCACTGTCACCAAGTCACCTGCACCTGTGTCCCCTGATGTGACTTCAACTGCTGAAAAATCAGATGTCAAAGTGTCTCCTGTCCCGACCTCCACTGTCCCGACCTCCACTGTCCCGACCTCCACTGCCCCGACCTCCACTGTCACCAAGTCACCTGCACCTGTGTCCCCTGATGTGACTTCAACTGCTAAAAAATCAGATGTCAAAGTGTCTCCTGTCCCGACCTCCACTGTCCCGACCTCCACTGTCACCAAGTCATCTGCACCTGTGTCCCCTGATGTGACTTCAACTCCTGAAAAATCAGATGTCAAAGTGTCTCCTGTCCCGACCTCCACTGCCCCGACCTCCACTGCCCCGACCTCCACTGTCACCAAGTCACCTGCCCCAGTGCCTGTGGTAACAGAACCTAGAATGAACACAAAACCTGAACCTAAAATGGAACCAGAGCCAAAGTCTAAATTGTCTCCAAAACAAAGGTTAGATTTCCATTCAATCTTGACACATTTTGTAGCATAAACAGGTGGAATGGAATAAATTCAGGTGTTATGTTAGTAGTTGTTACATGAATGTACACTTTATTGTAACTGTGTTAATCTATAATTGCGCAATACATTTTTTTATAAGCTTATATAACCTATTAAGTTACTATTTACTTTATATGGTATTTGATATGGTATTTTACAGACAAAGATCAACATAGTACAGTTTTATTCAGTGTGGTCTTTAACAATTCACAAAGAAACATTAGAAAAGGAAGCTAAATTACTTCCACTTAGACCAGCTACAAGAGTGAAATTCTACTTGCACATTAATGTGTCCTTTCTAGTGCTCCAGTAATGTAGAGTACAGCAATAAAAACCTCACAAGGACCATTCATCTGCCTGGAGTAGTTTTACTTTTGGGTATTTAAAGCTGTTTTAGTTGGAAATATTTCTCTGGATGTAATTTTACTTTTATTTTCTTAAGTAAAAGCTCTTAATATTGCTTCTACCGCTCCATCAATATGACATAAAACTACCTACGTATATAATGAGCCTCAAGCATAATTTTTAAGCCAAGTTATGTTTGTTATGAAAGTATGCTTTCAGTGGTTTTCTTTGTTTAGGTGTGTTTGCTATCATTCTTTCACATGTGTAACTGAAAGCTGCTCTGGAATGTCATGTGTTCGTTGTCCGTCTCGTTTCACAGCTCCACTGCTGACACACTCACCACTCTGTCCGACACTCTGATTTCTTTCGACACCAGTTCATCCAGGTACTTCCAGAAAAGAAAGATGAAAGCCGGAGAAACCAGAATGGCAGTAACACGTTAGTTCCCACAGCCTCAACAATATGCCATCTGATAATAAGAGCTTTTGTTTTTTTTGTTTTTTTTCCTCAGTAGCTTTAAGAATGATGAGACAGCGCTGGCAAACCAAAAAGGAGACTCAGCGGACAATCACCCCACAAAGAACAGGTATAAAACCAACCACTTCCTCATTATTGTCATAACAGTGTTGGCAAGAAAACTGATAAGGGCTAACTGCCACTGTGCTCACTTCAAAGCAATTACAAAATAATGCACATCTCAATTTCAGGTGCTCCAAAAGCCTTATACCAGCGGGTGTCTCTAATTATCCTTGATTAAGTGTGGCACATAAACATTTGATATAGAGATATGTGCTTTCTTGCCAAAGCAGGTGCACTAATATATCTTTTCCTCTCCCGTACTGCAGCGTTGAACAGAACAACTGTGAACCAATAACAGACGATCTCCTGGGTTTCAGTGATGGGTTTGTTAAAAATACATTCTTACGACTGTGCAATTTATATATTTAAAGAAAAAAGAAAAAAGAAAAAAAAAAGAAAAAGTTGTCCTGGTGGCAATTATTTGAATAGCTCTCACAAGGTGGCACTGTTGGGCTTCTTATAATCTGCCTGTCCTTTACCTCAACTGGCCTGTTCTAGCTCTGAAATCTCTACTGAATCGTAAATCCCCCTTTGTTCATCAACTTCTCTGCTTCCTCTTCCTCTCCTCTTTCTACATCTGCAGTCCAGAGGAGCCAGCAGAGCCTGTTCCCCCCAGCCCAGGACGCTGGAGTCAGGATCTGCTTAGTGGAATGGACAGGTAGAGGAAGAACTCTTTCTCCTAAGTACTGAGTTGTGTGTGTGTGTGTGTGTGTGTGTGTGTGTGTGTGTGTGAGGGGGGAAGAATAAAAATAACTTCCTTGTCAGTAGCAAACTAAAATACCACCTCAGCTTACCTTTCCAGAGTTGGATGTAGGAGAGGGAAGAGAACTCTCCTCCACATTTGAATTTTGTGTTTGATGTCTTTAGTAAACCAAACCCAGTGAAGACCAGCGGCACTCTGGATCTCCTGGCAGATGATGTCATTGTAAGAGGCACAGAGGCACGCAGGTGAGAAAGAGACAGACCTGTGTGATGGCTTCTCCTCCCATCTCACCCTCCTTTTTATGCATCCTTATTATTAATAAGATCCCGGCTCGTTCAGTTGAAAGACTTTGATAAACCCGCATTCTCCTCCAGTTTGATCCACAAATCAGGCTCCGCTCCTGTTTGGCATTTTCTATTTTAACCTCCTGCTCCATGTTAAATAGAACCAAAGTCTCAAATTCCTGAAACGACTGACTTTGAAAGGGAAAGCCACGTTTCATCTGCAGTACGACTGGAAATAGAAGGGAATGTTCTGTACTGATTAGTATTGCTGCTTTGTTTTGTCTCCACCAGCCTTAGCATGCAGCGAGAGGAGGAGAAGCAGACAGGCGAGACAGCCAAAGAAACACAAAGGTACCAGAAGATGACAGGCTGCTCTTAAACAATTATCTATCTATGCAGAACTGTTCCTTCTAAGAAATGCATTCTATACACATATGCCTTGTAATGATTTATACCAAGTCTGCCTGCAGCTATGCTGCCAGCCAACCCCGCAGAGACACAGAGTCACTATATTGACCAAACTGTGATCATTACCTAAAAAAGCATGACAGCACACAAAGCTAGTCTGTGCTTTATTTAGATGGTTTTTGTGATTGCTAAATAGTTCATTGCATCTCGAGCTTTTCTAAAGGACAGACATTTTAAATAGTGTATGAGAACAACCACACTAACCTTTACTTGCCCTCTCTTCTCTTCCCATCATGCCATTCATCCGTACCACCCTCCTTACTTCTATCTCCCCGCTGTGCAGTGAAGAGGACAATGCGGATCCCTGGAGCTCGCGTGTGACAACGGTGACAACCGTAGTCACTCAGTCAAGGTAGTTTATTTACTGCTATGTCACATGCAAACCAGTGTGCTTAAAAATAATAACACACAGTTTCACTCCAGCTTGATAATATAAATGACTGGGTTAGTGTAATTGTTCAAGGGTTAATCTTAGGTGAAGAAATCCTGAAGTCCGCTGATTTCGCTGTTCAGCAGTAGAATAGTGTTTCCATTTGTCAGCGACATCCTGATTCTGGTTTTGATTGAGTTTTGCCCCGCATCCCTCCATGTTTCTGTTTACCATTCAAACTGCATTAAATCTTTCCATTATGAGTCAATGTGATCAGAATTCCTTCGACACAAGATGGGCAACGCTGACAATTGAGAGTGAAATCAGTGTGAAATTGTTTTTCAGCTCGGCTGATCCATTTGATCCATATCCGATAGGGACCACATCCCTTAACAGGTAATCATATTGGTTTGGAGCTGTGACTGTTTTCCTGCAAGACAGATAGCATCTCAGCATGCATAATGCAGCAGTTTCTGATTATGAGCCACTTTTCTCTATTCCAGCTCCTCTGACCTGCGCCAGCCCCTCTCTGATAGTTCCATCAACAGGTATGGAATGATGATGCAAATTCCCTTTTTCAATACTGTAACCTCTGTTTGTGGTGCCGATTTCATCATGTTACCACACGGTTTCCTCATTAGTACAACTGCTTTAGTTTGTAAGCTAATGCAAGAATTGTTATTCATAATCAGTAGATGTGATGCAAGAAGCACCAGGAATCTGGATCTATTGATGTGCTCATGCTGATTTACTTATTTGATTTTTTTTTTTTTATTTTAATTTTAGTACATTACCAGCTTCCATGGAAAAGAGCTCAGAAACAAAGTTAGTTACATGTTTCAGCTTAAAAAAAAAAAAAGTAATATTGTGAGTACTGATGACATTTTTAGCATTAGGGGTTCTGCAAAGTCCTCCACAATGAGTTTTTTTATGCACCCATTCATATACTTACACACCAATTACATTGGAACTGCGAGGAAAGGGGGATTGCCTGCCACTGGGAGATCTGTAGAAAACCTTCTCTGGCACCTGAATCAAATTTGCCCCTGAAATGATTCGTCAGTGTGTCTATTAGTCACCAAACACAGAGTCAGTTTGTTTCTTGTTGTATACTGAAAGTCATCAAGGTTTTAGCTGGATATTTAAGGACACAACATTGGCTTCTTGCATATTGTGATGGATTTTTTTTTTTTCCTGCAGTTTCTGGCATTTCACACACAAACAAATGAATGGGGGGAAATAGTAAATTATCACTTCCTATAATTAGAAATGCTCATTAGTTGCAGCCCTGCATTATAGGAAACAAAAAATGTAAATGTAAAAAAAAAAAAAGTGCGTCATGCTGATGGTTTTCTCTCTTGTGTGTCTGACAATATGGGCAGAAATGCCTTGCAGTCCCTTACAGATGACATCATCCCTTTCAAAACTGACAAAACAAGGTATTGAACCAACTCTGTTGCATACTTGTGTGATGAATCTGTGGTTGAGAAACTGGAGTGGAAGGGAAAGTGCAGACCCACAGAAATCCTTTTCTCAAACCTTCCTGCTTGAGTGTTGTCTGATATGCTTCATCTGTCACAACTCCCGAATCTTTTCCCCCTCTCTCTCTCGCCATCTCTCTCCACTTTGGCTGTTTTAGCATCAGCACTCAGCGGTCATGGGCACGCACATGGGAAACCAGCACAGCCCAGCAGTCAAACACAGAGGAGAGGTGATGACATGCTTTGATGTACTTTTGCACCCCCACACTATACACTCTGCGCTTCATTCATCTACTTTCACCCATCCGTGTCCATTGCGTGTTAAAAGCCTTTCAATGTCTCTCCCCTCTCAGCCAAGGAGCACAACCAGAAGCAAAAGGCCAAGCTGAAGATCAACAGACGGTCATCATGTTTGAGAGGAAGTAAGTCATCTTGGATATTGGCTCCTTTTTATTTCTGTAACCTCCTTCCCTTTTCACCGCGGTGAAGTAGCGAGACTCTTGCAGCGTCTTGCTCACCGAGTCGGAAGACATTGCGCACTGGCGCTGATGAAAATAGGTCAGAGATATATTTGTTACAACTTTCCCTCACAACTGTGGTAAACAAATCCTCGCCTCACTCCCCCTCTACCTTTTTTGTTTTTGGAAGAATAAACATGATGTGAACTGGTCACCTTCCAATGCTGCTATGTCTTTGTTTGTTTGTGTTCAAGGTCCCTTGAGAATGACTCTCCGTGGGACCGATGGACATCACCGACTGTCTATACCATCACCGATACTGCAGAAGAGGAGGAGGAAGAAGAAGAAGTAGTAGAGGAGCAAGAGGAGGAGGAGGAGGAGCAGGGAAGGTATCTTCGGTATGGCTAAGCTCATTAAATGCACATTAAAGCACCTTTTTGAAACCATTTTAGCAGGATGTGATTATAGCACCTTAAAATTCAGCGGCTGTCAAGCATTTAATTGAAAGAAAGCTGAACACAAGATGAAACACCCTCCCGGCTCAGTCGGAGAATAATTAACTTTTTCAGCTTGTTCTTTTTTCTTTCTCTTTTTTCTTTTTAAACTTTAATGTTGTGTTATCTTTACCTGTACAAATTCATTATAATGCAGGAATTTCCTCTGTTTTGTAGCACTGAGGATACACAGACGGTCACAACCACCACTATCATCAGGTAGGGAAAAGTTTTTTTTGGGTATTGAGATAGAAAACTGTAGAGATTAGAAGGGCTTCGGTTAAGAGCATGAGAGATGTATAAGTGAAGTTTACAATCGCACTACTTGGGAGGAGGGCTTCAGATGAGGCAATGCTGCAGTACTATAGAAAGCAGACCACAGCTGGTCAATAAACTGTGACCCCAGTGGAGCTGTGAGCCAGAAAGATCAGTTTCATACACATTTTTAAAAAATGCAGCAGTTTCGCTCACTGGATTGCGTCCAGCTTATTGACTGCTACAGCCTACTATAAAAGTCTAACACAGTTTTCTTTACTTTCCAGGGAGATGCGCAGCGAGCCTGAGCCCTCTATGGATCGGTAAGTTTATGATCTTGTAAAGTCAGACAGCGTAATGCAGAGGGTTATTTTCTCTCTCGTCTGCTGATTTTCTCACTTTTGTAACAACACTGGCTTTCCTTTTTTATTTTATTTAATTTTTTAAAAAATCCTTTCATGCCTCTAGAAATTTGAGCAATGGTGCGCTGCTGCATGAAACTTACATTTACCTGTTCTTCAACGAGTGGAATAAATGGTTATTTTATGAAATGTATCTAAAAACAAATGCACGTCATCAAATATTTAGGACATGTGGGTTTGTGTTACGCTTTCACCTTCTGGATCTGCTTTTGTCTCTTTGTAACGCAGCCATTTTTAGTAGGCGGTGAGAGATTTGGGCCAAATGCTTTAAGAGCGCAGCTGTATCCATATTCATAGATAACTGAAAGTTACCTGTAACTCCTTTATGACACCCGGTTTGACAGATTTCTAATTCAACTCTATTACTGAAGTTGAATGACAAGATCTGCTCTTCCATTGTCTTTCAATTTGCCCTCATTTCCTTCCCTCTAATTATCAGCCTCCAGATGTCAGAATAATGATGTGTATTAGAGATGTCCTTTTGTCAAATTGCAGCCCGTTAACCAGCGTGTCATTAACAAGCAGTGGCAGAAAGTGATTATCTCCTGAGCTGCATTTGACAGATGTGGGGTCCTTCTGTACAACCCATCACTGTAATGTCGTCATTGAGTGAAAGATGAGACTAACGTTGCTGCACTCTCTCCAGTTTCAACACCTATTCCAGGACCATAAGAGAAGAGGAGCAGAGAGTCAAAACCCCAGAACCTGAAACCAAAAAGTGAGTGACTGTACAAACTAGAAATTTAATTTGGATTGACAGCATATATAAGTGTGGTCAGAAGCCTAAATACACTCATGACGGGTGTGAATGTCAAGATAATTTTGGGCTTTTAATCATTTCTTTGAACTGTTGAAAAGTATACATACAGGCATATACTTACACGTCCACTAATATTTGGTTAAATGTCCCTTAGCAAGTTGCACCTCAATCAGATGTTTTTGGTGGCCATAAACAATCTTCTGGAATAATTCTGGCTGGATATTTGAGCGCTCTTCTTGAAAGAATCGGTGGAGTTAATTTAAATTGGTTGGGTTTGTGACCAGGGACTCTGGTTTTAAGCCTTTTCAATAGGACTGAGGTCGAGGCTTTGGGAAGCTCATTCCAGAAGCTTAATGTTAGCCTGCCTTATCCATTCCAAAACCAGTTTTGATGTGTGTTTGGAATCATTGTCCTATTGGAGCAACCAGTTGTGTCCAAATTAAATCCATCTAGCTGATGATTGAATGTGAAGGTGAAGAATTCGGAGGTAGTCCTTCTCCTTCGTTAATCTATCCACTGTGTGCAGTGTACCAGTACTACTGGCAGCAAAACAGCCCTGAGCATGATACTACCACCACCATACTTGACAGTGTTCTTAGGTTTGAAAGCCTCACCTTTAACTCCTCCAAATATACCTCTTATATTTGTGGCCAAATAACTCTTTGTCTTGTCTGGCCATAAATCTTTTTCTCCTGAAGGCATTTGGTTTGTCCTTGAGGACAACTGCAAATTTCTCTCAAGGTTGAAAATGTTGATTTTGGAGCAGTCTTCTTCTGGATTTTGGCAAAATGGTGACTGAACTGATGACCCTGGAATCTACAGTTGTTTAGAAACGGCTCCAAGAGACACTCAACTTATGTAAATCTACAATTCTCCTTCTTGGAACAATTTAAAAGGCCAACATCTGAGTGAACATCAGTCAGTGAACATCTGAGTATTGGTCAATCCAATGAGTGTTGTCAAACAAATCCTTTTTATGCTGGCAAAGAGAAACTACCAGTTGTAACCAATCATGATCACTAATGAGAAGTTAGCAGGCTTTGGCTTTGTCAAGTTAAAAGGCATTGTAGAACCTTCAGCACTACTTTTTAAAATATTTAATTTGAGTATCCGATTGTTGTGGTGTGG
Organism: Tylochromis polylepis; assembly: GCA_015107715.1. Taxonomy (NCBI): domain Eukaryota; kingdom Metazoa; phylum Chordata; class Actinopteri; order Cichliformes; family Cichlidae; genus Tylochromis; species Tylochromis polylepis. The sequence continues at coordinate 47,126 of VVHJ01043116.1, read as the reverse complement.
GTTTTTTGTTTTTTTTTATAAAAGATGTATGTCATACAATCATTCCACCCTGGAAAAAGGGGGGGAAGGAAATCCACCATGACATTCATACCCACGATGAGTATATGCAAATTTCTGACCACAATTGTATATATATTTTAGCTATGTGTATTAACCCACTCTGCCTCTCCTTTAAGGCCATTTGTGTTTGTGAAGGAGTATGTCAATGCAACTGAGATGTCCTTGCAGAACTCCAGAGACATGCTCGATAGGTGGGGCCAATAAATTATTTACAGTCAGCTGCCATATTGATATAAAATACTGCTTTAAAAAAAAAACTGCAAGCACTGCCCTCATGATGATTCACTCATTGCTCTTGTTTCCAATAGTAGGTCAGATTACCTGACTTCAAGCTCCACCAGCTATTCTTACAGCAGCCCGTCTCTTTACTCCAGGTAATAACACAATCTCTAACCCTGAGCCCTGCTTCTCGCACAACACTTCAACTGCTTTCACTTCTTGCTCTTTAAATGGCAGTTCAGCTTCTTTCACTAACGTCATGTAAACCGTATTCTCTAAACTCCTTAATTACACTTCAAACCCTTTTAGCTGTGTAAGTTTAACCTCCTGCTGCTGTGTCTGCTTTCAGTTCTCACAGTTCAAGTACTTCAGCTGGAATCACTGTTTACAAATCTGAACATGTTTCAAGAATAAATCTATCAAAACATGATAACATTTTAACCTATGCCAGGAAAAGACTGCACATTCACTTTACCTTCACTATGCTTTGACTGACACACGCACACACGCTGACATTTCAGCCTCATCTAGTGTTTGTATATAAAGGTGTACATAACTCACAGCTTTTTTACAAAACATACTTCACACTATGGTCTGGGTGATTTTTGAACCAGACCTAGAATTCCCTCATAAGTCTCCCTATCAAAGTTTGAACTACAAATATATCTATAAATGTTTCAGAGAACAAGGAGAAAATATTTGTTTTGAGATTTCACACTCGTTGTGTGAGGATATTGTCCTACAAAAGAAAAACCTCTGCTATTACACAATATCATGTCCTTTTTTACCAAAGGCATGAAAATATAACAGCTATGATTTAAATGTATTTAACTGGAAAGCACAATCCACGCTGGGGGAGCTAAAATCCAGATTACATTTGACCATTGGGTCAAATGTAATCTGGAGCAGCCTCGACGTACAAACATTTGTAGCATCGGTAGAATGTTATAAAGTTTTCAACTCTGTATTTTGGGTCACTTTGAGAAGTTTCAAATTTCAGGCTAAAAGAATGATATTTAGGTATTTTTACTGCTGTCACATTGAGTCAGTGGCTTCAAACAGTATGCAAGGCCTAAAAGGCTCGTTTGGTATTTTGGCTACATTTTATTTCCTGTATTCAAAATTGACAGTATTTTGAGTGCTAGAGCTTGATAACCTGCTTGGCAGGTTCAGTTCTGGATACCTGCTAATAAGCACTGACAAAAATGAAAGTGTATTAGAAATTCACCTACTTATAAAAAACAAAAAACAAAACTTGAGCACAGGGTTCTTGGTTGGCTTGTTGTTTGGTACAATTAACCACAAAGCAAGCCATATTTTTTTTCTTTTTCCCTTTTTGGCAGACTAAAAAAAATGCTCCAAAAAGCAGAGATACTGCAGACACAGTTGAGAAATTCAGTGACATGAATCAGCTGAGATGATGCTTAGAAGACAGATAGCGGTTATGACTGAGCACCTGCAGTTGTCATGGAGATCAAAATTAACGATAGACACCAAAACCATTTTTTGTACCAGGCTGTTTTGTTTTTTTTCCCTGTCACAAAGTTTATTATTTAAACATGTGGGTCCGTGGGGGGTTGCTATGGTGCTTACATTTCACCTTCTTTCAGTATTTCTATCGCCACTACCAGCATTTGTTTTACCGTTTGACATATTTCGAGTGCTGAGCATGTGTAGCCTCTTGGTTATCCCTACGGCACCTCCATAAACAAGACTATTCCCTAAACGCGTTTTAAAGCCACAACCACAGCTATAAGCCACAGCTCTTTCTCCCCCGCTTTGTTATTTCCGCTGCTGACAAAACTAGATACGTGCAAACAGCAGGGCAGAAATTCCACCAAGCCTGCTCATTAAGAGACTAAGCGGGGACATCAAAGGATTATTTACACTTATTAAATTCCCTCACATAGGACTCCAAAGAGCTTGTTATTCAACCAGACTGAGCTTCGGTGCACAATAACTGTTCCTGACTCAGTGGTCAACCTATCTTTTCTCAATCAGCTACACCAGGAGCTCACTGTCATCTACCTGTACATACTGCGGACAGCAGGTGGGAAATGATGCCAAGATTACCATTGAGCACCTCAACATCAACTGCCATCCTTCCTGCTTTAAGGTAATTCATCCGTTTAGTCAGACACAATCTTGAATAATTTTTTCCTAAATAATACTGGCAAAATCCAAACAAAAATGCACTTAAAAAAATTGTTTGGTAAATCAAAAATGGTGTCTTTGCCAACAGCAGTAACATAAATGATGTTTGTTCTTAGTACCCTTCGACGCAAGTTTAACCAGATAATTGAGTTTTTGCAGCTCAAATCATTTTCCTGCAACGCGTTACGGGTTGCAAAAATAATATTACAAATTTCTCATCAAGGCGTTCTCTTGTGGCTTATCTTTCAGTGTGATGTGTGTAAGAAACCCATGGGAGACCTTCTCCACAGTATGTTCCTACATGGTGGGAGAGTCCACTGTGAGACCTGCTACGCCACCATCTGATCATCAAAAGCTTCGCAGACCCACCTCGCTGTCCTTTCTGTCATGTTAATTCACACACAAAGCAAGAACTGCTCTTTTTTTTTTTTTTTTCAAAGTTTGCACTGCGTTTGTTTGAACTCTCGAGAAATGTTGCTTAAAGTGACCAGCGAGTATGATTTCTTAAACTTGATGATGACATGCTTTTAAACCTTGCGTTGTGTTTTGATGGTGGTGAAAGCTTTATCTGCCTCAGTTTACTATGAAGGATGCGTCTGTCCAACATCACACACTGATATGAACAGACTAATACTGGTGAGTGGGATACAAGAATTTAGCAACAAGAACAAAAAAAAGAAAAAAGAACTTTGTTACAAAATGTTTACTTATTTTTGCTCTTCTTGATACAAAATAGTGTTTGCATGTATGATGCTTTGTTAGCAAAATAAAACGATTTCTATAATCCTGGTGTAAACATGTCATATAAAAGTAGTTTGCTACCAGATGCATGAGTCTCAAGAGTGTTTCAGAAAAGATTGATTGCTAATTATTGCACGTGATCCTACAATGATGTAACAGAAAATTGTCAGACAAGGTGATATTCTAACATAAAAATTCAGAGTTGATCCAAGCTGAGCTGATCTTGAGAACAGTAGTAATGTCCCAATGCGTGGTTGTACTAAATTTACATTTGCACCTCTCCTCTGCTTGGCGAAATAATATTTTCCTTGCATAGTCACAATAGCTTTGCATCTAAATGGGATTTTAGCTAATAGGCACATGCTACCTGCTGAGTAACTGTAAAGAAGCTGATGCAGTCGTTTGGCTACTGTCTTGATGGTCTTCACACACAGTTAGGCAGTGCTCCTGCAGTACAGAGGACAAGTCTTTGGCTCTGCCCCAGTCTAATGAAAAGCCGCATCCTAGGAGAGTATGCCCATTTGGGACAATGGCCCTCCAAGTAGTTAATGCTAACTATGGGCAATATAATGGAACCTCAGCTATGGTTCGGTTAGAAAATATTAGCATATAACTGTCTAGAACGTTATTTTCCCATTACTGAGCGTGGGATGAAGGCAAAGTTTAATGTCAGCTCAACAGAATAGCAAAATTTGTTTCAGGATAACTAAACTACTCACATGGGTAAAAAGGGGGTGGGGGTTGGCTCAGGTGCAAAACTATGAGCAATGTGTACTTCATTCCCTCATTTAAACAGGAGGGGGGATGCATAATCTGGGACGCTCCTATAATCCTGGACGGACTCCATCCTCCGTTTGTTTCAAGGCCTGTGTCAGTGTTTTCCTCTGGCTCTGCTCACAGCAATGCTTTGAATGTGCTTCCACAGCAGAGAAGGGTCTGACTCGTTGTGTCTTATCAGAGACTCCAGCCCCTCTGCTTGGTCGAGGCTCTGCCAGTAATCCTGAGGCCATATTTGCAACCATCTGCGGACAGATAAACAAACAGATTAGGCTCATCACAGAGGATATTTTAATTAGACTATTAAAACAGACTGATTTCTCTCCCTGCAGGACATTATTGTTCACATTTCAGTACGGGGGGTAAAAAAAAAAAAAAAAATTCTTTCCACACCTGGTGCTGTGTGATTCATTTAAAGGCAAACTCACCCATCATCTGAAGGTAAGTCTTTGACATCTCCGTACCCCGGGCTGGGGAGCGGGCAACCCATGTGAGAGTTATTAGCCATTTTAGGCCGAGGCGGTTGATTCGTCTTAGGGGCCTTCTTATGTGCTCCCTCTGCAGCTAATCGAGCATTCTCCTGGTCACACACGTAACATTCAAATCCATTCAGGTAGTTGGGTTTACTCATGTCATTCACCCCCCACTCGCGGGTCTCCAGTGACTCTAGCAAACGAGTATTAGTGATGCGGCTGGGGTTCTTGAACTCTAAATATTTAGCATATTCATCGTCATTCTCGTCCAGATGTATGAGAAAGTCAGCAAGAGCTTTGGGTGAGGGGAAGTCATCTACGATGATCACCGAGTGGTCATTGGGCATCCAGTCCACCACCGCGGAGGCACCTCGATAAATGGGAACGCAGCCCTGGTGGAGAGGCCGCCACAGCTTCTCAGTCATGTAATCTGGACACAGGCCATTCTCCAGAGCCAGGTGGAACTTGTAGCGTGCCACAAAATTCATGAATTTGGGTTCTTCACCGGTAGCAGTGGCCGTGTCCTCCAGATGTTCTGGTAGTGGTTTGTTGTTCAAGCATTTCCCATAAGAATCGATCTACACGGAGATAATGTTTGGAAAGATGGAAGACACAGTTAGGGCAAATCTGGAAAGAGATTAATCATTACACAATGACAGATTTGGCTGTTCCACTGAGCATTATCTATACAAACCATTTACACATTTGCTTTTGCAATTGGAAGCACAAAGATCAGTGATTTTTATCTTCTGTGCAGTGCGTAATAAAATAAGAGGAGCTATTTACCACGGAGAAAGAATCTCGGCATTTGTGAGAAGCAGAAAATAACCAGGTTAACGGACTGCTACATCTTTCATTCAAACAAAACAAGACCATAATCTCTTTCACTATAGTTACTGCACAGCAGAATTATTCTGCACTTTACCTTTATGTACTTCATGAGCTCCTTTACATATCTGTCTCTGTCCGACGGTACATCACAGTGAGACTGCATGTAGAGCACTGGAGCCAGATCCTCCCTCCTCAGGCGGTTCTTCTCTTCCAAGGACACGGCTACAGGCTCCAGCAAGTACTCCAGAGAAGGAAGCCACTGGAGGGTCAAGGGGTAGTCTGACTCCCTGCGAAACGTGGCAGTGTAATTGAACAGCCGGATTCCCGGTCCGTGAGAGAGGACATAGTTATTCATAGGTGACTCTTCGTGGAACAGTGCCCAGGTTTGGTGGCGGAGACGAGGAAGAGGCGCCTCATATGCCCGGAAGTCTGTCCCATAAAAGATGATGGATGTTGTCCGTTTGTACAGCTGCACCTTTCAAGATCAAACCCAAGATTAGTTGCAGAGCAACGCAAGAAGCTAATTATTATTAATGTGTGCATGCATCTTTCCCTTGTCTAAGGCAGGAGATTCATGAAAGGTGTTTTAGGAGGTTAAGTATCTCGGGTACCTTCCGATTGCTTGTGACCAGGCAGGAGGACGTGGCACAGTCAATGCGCTCAGTGTCGCCAGGAAAATGTGGGAACAGCCCACCGCTCCACCAGAGGAGAATGGGCAGCTCCTTGTTATTGCGACGGTCGCGGTTCCCTGGTCCTCTGTATGAAACCACGGAGGCAAACTCCATCTCTGAGAGAGCACTCTGAGGCTGAAAGGCTCCTCGGTCAACTGTATCCAAGACCTCTAGGGGAAGCACCTGGTCATCTGGAAAAGAGGCAAAGGACACCCAGACCCAGCACAGGACCCCGAAAAACCCCAGACAAGCAAAGGGCAGAAGACTGCCTCTACCCGCCATCTGCAGGTGTGAAATGAACAAAGACAGACATTTAAAACAAAAACCGCATTACTATCTATGGACAGCAGTGTGATTCTTTTTGTTTTATAAATGCGGTTGTAACTCATTCCGCTACGCAAACAATCCAGCGACTTACTCTATAGAGCCAGTGTTTCCAGAGCATGGAGAAACATCGGAACATTCATACTGTTTCCTACCATCATCTCCGCGGGAAACACGTGAAAGTGACTTTTTCTTAGCTTACTAAATAAAACATGTACCGCTACTTTCACGCAAGCTCGCTTTGATGAGCAGTGCTAACGAGATGCCCCGAACATCAGTTAACAGCTGACTTATTTTTTTTGTAGAGTCCTGATTTTCTTCTTCTTTGAATCACATAGTTATCTCACTGTAGCGCCACCTACAGCCCGGGAGTAAGACTGGGTCAGACAGGTTCAGTTCAGAATCTTTGGATGCTTAACGGATTTTGCCACAACAAATTTCAGTTGGATTGGTTCTATTAAATCATACATAAAAACATACATTATATGTTTTAAGATAAAAAAAAATCTAGAGACTTATTAACGAAATCTCTCCTCAACATAAACTTTAAGCAAATACAAAAGTCATTCAAAAAGCAAACAGCATCAGCAAAAGTAATAACACATGTCCTTAATGTCCTAAAATAAGATTAGCTGAGCAAACTTGCATTAAATCGGCTCAGCCGAAAAACCATCCAACAGTGGGTACACTTATTGCAAACCTACCTCCTAATTCAGAGTAAGGTAGCGTCTCAGTCACACGAGGAAAGGATAGCAGCCTCCTTGCATCTATGGTGGCTGCCTGGTGATTGTATTGAATTTTTGTCACATTCTGCAACCAATAGGAGCTTGTGGTAACTAAATGGCTGCGTGGAGCATGAGGGTGTTGCACTCTCATGACCACTTTTGATCACAAGGTGATTGCACAGGTCACCTGATAGGAGACAACCTTTCTGCAACAGTCACAGTCTGACTTGGACCAACTACAATCACTCTGAGAGAGATTGTCAAAGGTTTGCAAATAACTGCTGTCTAATTTATAAATGCAGACAGATTGGCAGCATATTGCCATCAGTCTTACTGAGTAGAAAAGAGTTTACCATTACTGCTGTTAACTACAGTGCAGCACTGGCAGATCTTGATTTGAATGTTGGTGTAAATCTGACATAAAGTCATTTCCTGTTAAAAAGAAAAAAGCATTTTTATTACTTTTACATTTTTGAGGTTTGAGCTTGACTGTGCAGAAGAACATTTGCATAAAGCTTGACACTGCAGGATGTGTTCGTAGTTTCTGCTAAAGGGAGAAATTTCACTGAGAAATTCATGAGCTAATGGCTCGTGTGACTGAGCCATTAGCTTGCTCCGAATGAGGAGGCAGCTTTGTGTGTCCAGTGTTGGATGGTTTTTCGGTTGACTTGATTTAATGTAAGTTAAATTAATGTCGGTTAAATTTAATGTAAATCAAATTAATGTTTAATGTAAGTTAAATTAAATTAGGCCAGATTTTAAAACTCATACTTAAAAGATGATTTTGTGACTTTGGAATGAGGTGAGGAACCAATCATGATCCAGTTTTCAGTTTTCACAGGTCAAATGTGGAACTTTTTCACTTCTAAGATTTATGTGTAAGTAAAAAGTGCTATAAGTCACAGTCACATCATGGCTACACAGAGTTTCTAAGGGGTCACCCCAATGAAGGTCAGTCCCATGAAATGCATCCAGAGTAACATTCAGCACACCTGAAGTGACCACCCATCAGCACATCTGTCAGGTCAGTGCATCTGGTTTTGTTTACGAAGAGACAGAAAGTTCACTTCATCACATCAAGTAGATGTGTCAAAAGAAGGATGGTTATTAGTGATCTCAGAGGATGAATAGTTTTTACTAAACCACTGTTAGAGAAGGGAGATTAAGTTCAGTTCTGGGTTGGAAAATGAAAAAAGAGACATATTTAAAGATTAATCCAAGTTTAAGATTTATGTGAATGAGAGAACAATACCACAGAGGATGAGACATTTCTGACATAACCAGGAGCTCCCTGGAGCATCAGTAAAGCATGCTCGAACAACATTTAAAGCACGATTTCAACAAAGTAGAAGGAGACAAAGGAAATAGTAAGATATACTAAAATACATGTACATTTTTCACAAATCCAGCTTTTATTCACACTGAACTCAAATGCAAAATGTTACAAACTTACAGTGCTTAACAAATTGATTAACCCACGACTCAATGTAAGATTTATGTCACAGATGCCCTAAATTAACATTATTGGTCATTTACAAAATTATTTTTATGTTTCTGTAAAGGCTAATGCTAAAATATAATTATTGTTGTTATCCATTAATTTACAAAATGTAAAGCATATTAATAATGTTTTTTATTAAGATGCCAAATTACAATTTACTGGCAATTAGTGTATTAATGCAATGCTTCATTAAGTTTTTATTTCTGTTTGTTTATCATTGGGGTATCCCGTTATTTTACGGGCTTTAGGACCCCGCTTTGCTTGGGCGGTGTGCACGTGCAGGTCCGCGATGGGGCGCGCACGTCACGACACTGAATCTCAGTCAGATGTAGAGTAGCGGGACAGCCACGCAATATTACCTATCAGAAGCAGGGTAAGTACAAATAAATGTTTCTACGAGATGCATTCAGTTTTGAAAACACCAGCCCGCTGCGATAGTCGTTACTGGTAACTGCGTCGCCTTTTAAAACTCTTCTGAGCCGCATATAAATTAGAGCTAGCGGTTAGCCTGACCGGGATGGAATGTCAACAAGGCATCAGACTAGTCGGCTAGCTTGCTTGTTTGATGGGAGGGTTGCTAAGCCGCTACACACTATAACCGCTTTACTGTCTCGCATGACGTGATTTAGAAGTCTTGCCTGTTTCGGTTCCCAGTTAACTTCTGCTCTGAAGCACTTTTGCGGACAGTTTCACAACCAGCATCGACAAAAGAGTTCAGCAAGAGTTTTTCTTTTCTAACAGCCACAGTTTGACAAGCTGGTACATATTTGCGGTTTGCGCAGGTGCAGTGGTGGTGCTGTCCAGAGTGGGTTTATGGTCAGCTTGTTGTTGTGGCGTCGGGGTTTTCCTCATGATGTGCCACAAAACAAACGTTTTCTTTCATCTTTAATGTTTACGTCCTAATCTGTAGTTGGCATCTGTTCACTGAAGTGCATAATGTGTGGACTATCGTGAGCCAGTATTATAGTTTCATGCCGTAAACAGCAGGGCTGTCTGCTACCCGGTATTTTTCTATGCCAGAGACCTTTGGCAGACATCTCGGTCCTTCACCCCGTCATTCTGTCCCTGAAGCTAGTCAACCATTACACTTTTCTCATGTGGCTTTAATTATGCAGAAAGGTTTACTTCAAGTTATAACAGTGATCCTGTGGCCGCTGACTGTTCCTCTAATTACCTACTCTGAATCATCAGCGAACACAAACCCACAGACTGTTTTGGCTTTTAAATGTTTTCTGAGAAGTCATTATCTTTCATATCCCATTAACCAGCAGTAATTTCCACTTCTCATTTTCCCCCTTCCTGTTTCTAGGTTAAGTTCACCCCAGTCTACCACCAAGTGGGGAGGACTTTAACCCTGTCAGGAGGCCTAGTTGGGTGGGTGGCACGATGAGTGGGAAGAACCTGCTGCTCAAAGTAATCCTACTGGGAGATGGTGGAGTGGGCAAGTCCTCCTTGATGAACCGCTACGTCACAGACCGGTTTGACTCCCAGTCTTTCCACACCATCGGCGTGGAGTTCCTTAACCGGGACTTGGAAGTGGATGGACGCCTTGTCACTCTTCAGATCTGGGACACAGCAGGTCAGGAGCGCTTCAAGTCACTACGCACACCTTTCTACCGAGGCGCTGACTGCTGCCTGCTCACATTTGCCGTGAACAACCTGCAGAGCTTTCAGAACCTGGGTAGCTGGAAGAAGGAGTTCATGTACTACTCTGACGTCAAAGACCCCGAGCGGTTCCCTTTTGTGGTACTGGGCAACAAGATAGACATGGAGCAGAGGGAGGTTGGGGAGGATGAAGCGCGGGCCTGGTGCGAAGAGAACGGCTGCTGCCCTTACTTTGAGACCAGTGCTAAAGATGACACTAATGTCACCGCTGCGTTTGAGGCAGCTGTCAGGGCGGTTCTGGCTGCTGAGGACCAAATTGATCACGCACTCTTGAGTAGTACTATTGATCTCCATGGCAACCGCAAAACCTCTCGAAGATCTTGCTGCTGATTGGGCAGTTGTGAATCCACCCTGTTTTAATCCCTCTGGCTAAAGCTTGCCTGAGGTAGTTTTAAGAGCCAGTCATATGTTGTTTATGGTACATGTACTGTCTGTGCAAGGTACTGAGTGCAGTATTCCCTGAAGATAATATGAATAGGATACACCTGCTCTGAGGAGGGGTATCAAGGATTCGGCTGGTTTCTAGAATGTTGAATTATTGCTCCTACAAAGGTACCGGCACACCTACCACCTGTGCTGTCAGTGTTATGGTACAAACCATTGTTCCCAGCTTGTGCAGGGACTATAGTATCTAGTGGATTTAAGGGATTAACTTTAATCAAAATAATATAATTTGAACTGAATGCAGAGGAACAAAGAATATACTAGTCCACCTTTGAAGCGCATGCTCTCCCTTTTTGCTCAGTAAAGCTCTGTTTCCACCATAGGAACTTTTCTAAGGGACTAGGAGCCTTTGAAAGGACTCTGTGTGTTTCCATCAAAGGGACAAAGGTCTAAAGATTAAATTCTCTGGGAAATATTTACCTCCTAAAAGCTTCTGTTTGTGCAACAGTGTTTTCCCTTGGGTTAGGAACAGCGGTAATAATGTTTGCAGCACTAAACTTGTAGCATTACAGCCAGTCCATCTTAGCCATCTTACTTGAAGTTGTTGCAGTTGCTCATTTTGCTTACTTTAAGGCTTACATTGGAGATTACTGTTGTTAAGCACAATGCTCAGACTTGGTTCCTCATGCCTGGTTTATCTTAAAAAAAAAAAAAAGATGGAGAGAGCAGTTATGGTCGAGTAAGCTAGAGAGTGCAGTGTTTGGCTCAGAATTAGATTGTAATTGTGATGGTACCAGGGGTGTGTTTGTACATGTGCCCAGGAATTATGCACACCCACACATTTTTAAATGAAATTAAATAGTGTCTCATATAATGTGCCCCTCTGACTCTTTTAATTTCCAAGTACTTTGGGATAAATAAATAACGGATATATTCAGCTGTCTGTCCACTAGAGATGGGAATTACCAGACACCCAACGATACGATATTATCACAGTATTTTACTTATGATAAGATATTACTGCGATTTTTTTTAATTTTTTTTTTATGTTTATCTTTTTTTTTTTTAACATTTTAACCATTTATCACTTTTTTTAAACTGCAATTTAATCCTCAGAGATAAACTTTGTAATGGTTCTATCCAATAAGATAACATTATCTAACTCGATTATTTTTTTGCTGCAAAATGAGTCCGTCAAGCACAACAACACTATCACTAAAACCTGCCATAAATGTTGCCACAAGACGGGGTCAGTCAATTAGCAGTCTGCGATTGAATGGGGTCAACTTGGCAATTACATGCAATCTGTTTCTGATAATACAGGAAATTAGCTGTGGTAAATTGTTGAAAATCTCAAATCTCTGTTGCTGTATAGATAGAAAGAAATTCACATTTGTGCTCAGCAGCCTTCCCGTTCTATATGAATGTAACCAGAATACACCCAGCTGGCAGCCAGTTGAGTCACGTCCCCTTGAATGTACCTGTATTGATACAATATCGCCACACATAATATCCCGATACTGTGTTGTATCGATTTTTGATTTCTGAGTCATTCATGCTGCACAAATATCCAGATGCAAACTTCCACCTGCTTGAACTGCATTTGGAGACAATTGTCTTTGTTCTTCTCTCCAGCTTTGGTGAACTCGGCATAACGACATGTGAAGCTGCTCTCCATCTGCTGCAGATGTTTGTTAGTGGTCACATCTACAGAGCAGAAAAAAACAAACAACCAAAAATGCAGTCCAAGACTGTGGATTCAGAGTCTAAGAGATGAGAAATTCTGGTCAGCCTGCTGAAAGGCAGAAAACGGGACTGGAAGGGTCGGGGCTACGTGGTTAGCGGCAACTAAAATTTCAAAATAAGAGCGAGGGGACTGTCAACTAGTAAATTGATCAAGAATGGCTTAATTCTCAGATAGATGGGGGGGAAAAAATCTAAAAGGAGTTGCAAAATCTGCTTTGACAGCTGTTAATATAGCTGGATGACCTGCCCAATTAAATTCTGTGTCTGGGGTAAATGAAGTAACTGGATGGAGTAAATAAATAGAAGAAGCAGTCTTGGTGAATTTGGGAAATACAAGTTTTTCTGATTAGAAACGCTCTCACCCCTAAACCACCCTGAGGGAAGAGGCCTATGCCAGACTTTGTGCAGGCTTCATCTCGTTGACTGTGACCTGCTCTGTCTTCTGTGTATGTGTGTGTGTGAAGCTCTGTCTGTCAAATAGGCACAAAGACCTACATCACTGAGAGGGACAGAGGCAGCCGATGCAAAATGGTTACTATATTTTTCAATAGTCAGACATGTTTAAAAAACAAACAGCCAGCATTTTTTTTAATATGTCCAGCTTGTCTATGGGTCTTCCACTGCGGTAGAAACGGAGACTAACGATAGTCTGAAGGAACCTTTTTGTTATAAGAGAGGCTCAGGTGGAAATGCAGCTTAACACACAGTAGCTCTACTCACTGCTCCACTTTCTGTTCATGAAAAAGTCTCATTTTATGAGATGTGCCGGCAGTTGTAGGAGAGCTAATGTATTTTCCTGACACTAACTGTGTCTGTGAATGACAGTGTTCCCTGCACAGGCAAATATTGAGCTTCAGAAGTCCCCCACATCAGTGAGATAACAGTATTGAAGGTACGGGTTATTTAAACGATTGCTGCACTCAAAAGGAAGATGACCTTGTTTGTCTTCAGTAGCAAGGGAATTGTAAGCTTTAATTTTGCTGTTTTGATTTTGAGCAACGGTGCGAACAATTGTAGTACCCTTATTCAGTTAATTATGTTTCCTTCCACTGCACTGCATTGTAGCTGGATGTGTCAGGGAATCCGACATTATTATTTTTATTTCTTGTAATTTATGTACATGTTTACTAAGGTCAGTGTTTTTTTTGGGTTTTTTTGGTCCAGAATCGGAAGTAGTACTACTGGTGGTAGTGTTTATTTCTCTGTGAAGCACATTCCCATCCTTCAAAGTGTTATATTTTTTGTAGTTTTACATTTTTATCCAACAAAATTGGGCTTCGATGTTTGATCAGATACAGAATAAAGTCTCTTTTCTTGATGAGTAGAGGGGTTTATAAATATTAATGGCACCTTTGTAATCCTTTGCCTGCCTTGTGAATTGTGCAGTAGGCCTTAAGATTCCAGTATTGTAGCTTTGCCTATTCGGATTGGCTTCTGTACTTCACCAATGTACGACATACACTTTTTGCTGTCAGTTCAGTTATTATAAGTCTCAGCTGAACGTGGTAGTTTGACCACATGGCTTGTGTCCTTCCATATCCATTCTTACAGTATTTAGTGAAATGTACAACCTCGTATTCTGATACTTGCTGAAAACAAGTAAATATCACTAAGTTTTTTTTTTTTTTATACTTTTGACTTTTCTTCCCCATGGTTTTACTGCTCTCTGCCTGAGGGGTTTGCTTTTTAAATTTTTTTTTTATTTGATTTAAAACAATAATATAGCTTAAATTACATTCTTCAAAATAAATTTAACATTTAAATGTTGTTATTCTCTTGATCTTGAAACTGCATCTTCTCAAGCAACAAATTCAGTTGCATGAATCGGATAAAATATTTCTCTTTTTATGGGATGCATAAAGTTCTCATTATAGCCCCCATGTTCTCGTAACAGTTTCTGTAACGTTGGCGGTCTTCTGTCGTCCGTCAGCGTGGGCTCAGTGTTTGCCTTCCAAGTCAAAATTGAATCATATTTCAGTGAGCGTGCAGACTAATGGCGAACATTACAAGAGGTTCACTTTCAAAGTGCACCAAATCTAATCAGGTACTGTCGTAATCTTGTATTATGTGCTTTTTGGAAATGTAGGCTTACAACATCTTGTGCACATGATTGTAGGTTTGAGTACTGGTATTTTTTTTTTCTTCTTTTTTTTAACTGTGAAGTGAGTAGGGCTTTTAATATCAGGCTGGTGGCCTACATTAATTTAAAGCAAAAATGAGGGCTGTCTGCTTATTATCAGTGTTAATGTTTCTGTAATGAGACAAAAGGTTGACGTCTTACAATACGGTTCCAGTTTTAATCCTGTTTCAACAATGTAGCTCACCACAGCGTTTACCTGAAGTCTGAAATGCCTGAGAATCCAATATTTATAACCTTCAGTATGTTGCTCTCACGATACAGTGTCCTGTCACTGCAGCCCTGTCTAATGTCAGTATTTTTTTTTTAATGTTGCTGTAATATTGAATGTAAAAGCTGATTTTATTTTATTTTTTTTTTTAATTTTGTGGGCTTGTCCTTGTGTAAATGTATTAATTTTATAATGATGTACAAAACGACACCTAACATCTGTTCCCCCTTCAGTGCTCAGCTGAGGAGTACGAGTTAAGCTGTGTGAAAGTTAAGTGTGTTCATCCTGATTCTGTGTTACTGTAATGAAAACTTTCCTTACTCCTTATTGCTCTGCTGAGGAGGAGGCTGTCATGAATGCGCTCCAGTGCTTGACTACAAATAAATCATGCAAACTACCAAATGGAGACCCCATCTTGCTTTTTTTTGGTACATGTAGCTTAAAAATCAAAGTGTGTTATTAAAGTTTAAAAACAATGCCTTTTTTTTTATCTCTAAACAGGTCAGTAAAATAAATCTCTACTACTTCCCTTTTAGCAGTAGCTACTTCACTTTTTAAGGCAGATATCTGTAGTGTTTAAAGGTTAAAATGAAGCGTCTGGATTTCTGAGCAAGATCCCAAGCGAAATGGGTCTTCAGATTTAACCCCAAAAATGTGCCGTATTTGAATTTCATCAAAGACCTTAAGCGTCACTGAATGTCTGTGTGTGGGAACCTGATGGTGAACAGAGTTCCTCTCCATTAAAAACAAAAATCAAACCATGTGCTGCATTTTTATTTTCCCTTCATTAGAAGGATTTCGAGCAGCCGCTGCATACCGTTAAATTAGATCAAGGCAGGAAAGAAAATCCTCACGTTTGCCTTCAAAAGTACATTTTAAGGAAAAAGTACATAATCTATAGCAATTATTCACATGCAGCACATTGTGTGAAATAAGGATAAATATGAGGTTGTAATGCTTAGTTAAGAAAAAAAAAAAGCCTGCTTTTGTATCATGCCCCAACTGTTGAAACTTGCCTCTACGATACTATTAAAGTGGGACATTCTACAAAACTGTATAATTTGTTGATGTGCTCTGGTGTTACAGTTATTGCAGAAAGCGTGTTAGCAAAACTGCTGCAAAATGTCCTTTCACAAAGTGTCAGACGGGTTGTTCTCAGAGTACGGAGAGAACGGTATCCCTCCTCTGTCCCTCTGCAGTCTCCTATACAGGTCGTAGCCGCTCTCCTTGTTTTTTGCCCTGTGTCGTAGCATCTTCAGGTACACCTGGTACACAGCCAAGTGAAGGGAACAGTGCACCTGTGGACACAGGAGGAGAGAATACAAAACACCTTGGCCTCTTAATGTGGCAAAAAGCCAAGGATGAACCACCAGCTTCACATTCTGATAACACACCCGAAACTGAGGTTTCATAAAGTCTACAAACAAATATTTTCAGAGGCCATGTGTACAAACAGTTCAAAATAAGTTTTTTTTTTATTAAATATTACTAACAT